>OX456523.1:59243060-59375560 GCA_949748255.1 Eustalomyia histrio | reverse complement strand
GTATTTACTAATCCTATCCAGAACCTTTTACTCAATTTACGAAATAACCCGACTTACCTGCCGATTATTCTCGTGGGTCGCTCGAAGACTTCCAGACCAGAGACGATTATTCTCGTGGGTAGCCCAAAGACTTCCAGACCAGAGACAACCCTAATTAGAGGTGTTACCACAGCGATTAACGAACTAACCTGACTCACCTGCCGATTATTCTCGTGGGTCGCCCGAAGACTTCTAAACCAGGGACGACCCTAATTAAAGGTGTTACCACAGTGCTTGTGGAACTTGTCTGTACAACCGTCTCCGTTCTCAACATCTACAGAGACGGTCTTAACACTACCCAGCAAAAATAAATGGAAGTGAATCTTAAGGAATTAATTTTTCATTGATTCTAAAGTATCGTTTAGTTCTGATTTTTCTCTTTTAAGGCAGTTCTCTTTCACAACTTATACAAATTTGATTTTTAATGAAATTTAACACTTTTCAAATCTATGACGCTATAAAAAGTAAAAAAATTATTGAAGTAAAAATTGCAAGAATTTCGAATAGTGATAAATTGCCTGATTGCTGAACTTCCCGCTAAAATTTAACGAACAGTAAAACTCAAACTTTCTATAGGAAACAACAACAAGTGTGTCAGTTTAATTCCCAATTAGGAGCTAACGGGAGATTATGAAAATGAGGCTAAGGCCCGATTACTGATGTCCTGTAGAAATCTAAATTACAAATTTAAAATTTATTTGGGAAGAACAAAAGATTTCATTTTCCACTAAACCATAGGAAGGGCTTTAGATGCAATGAAAAAGGATCATAAAAGAAAACTTCCACCCTATGACACCCCTATGTAAAAATCATTGGTTCCGATTCAAATTTTCACAACACCGGAATCAAAATCACTGCTTCTTTTTCTCTTCTTCTGCTACTTTTTTTGCTGGGTAGTTGATGATTTCATTAGCATTGCATTGATATCACTTGTAATGACACTATAACCAAAACCATTTTATTTATTAATGATATATAATGTTACTAAAAGCAATGTTTTTAAATTTCAATTAATAATTCGTTAATTAAAAAGTAATAGTTACAATTAACAGATAAGCTTTTTGGAAAATATTAATATACAGAAAAACTGCTGAAATGGAAATGGAAAATCGATAAAATATGGTTAAATCAGGAAATATTACTAAAAACTAATCTCGTTGGTTTCCTATTTTTAGTGCTCCAATTCCACTCGTTTCAAGTTCCATTTCATTTCGAAACATTTGCTTAGAGTTCCAATTGTACAGTCAAGCCGCATTATATTTCATATATCCTCGTTTTTAGCTTTTTAATTCCACACTTACTACTGCATACACAGATATCGTAGAAACAAATATTTAGATGTACAAAAAAAGGATATTCGTGGAAGGGTCCCAAATATGGTCCGATTTTCTTAAAATTTGAAAGCAATATTTATGATCCCATTTTATATTAACAATCAAAATGACAAATCAATATCTACAGTTTTGTTAGTCTAAATATCATTTAAGACCAATTCTGGTCTGAATATGGGTCAATTATGATCAAGTTCAAGTCAAAACAAACTCATTTACCCCAAATCGCAAAGCTTAAGATTTTTACCAGAATTTAAAAGTTCTAAGCTATAATTTGTTAGAATCTGTTGTAATTTTTGTTGAGAAAACTCTTCAGAATTTTTGAATTCTTCTATAAAAATTAAATAATATATCTCTTGGTTACGTTTTTATTATTAAAGTCATAAATAAACGGTCACCCTAATTTAGTCCCACATTTGATTCGGCGTATTTATTTTTGCTGCGTTAAGAAAAAAAATAAAATTATAAGAAAATAGTAATTTAATACAATTTTTATAACACTTACTTTCATGCTGTAGTTTTTCATCATAATATGGTTTAAAAATTTAAATAAAGATTAAATAAATAACTATAGTTTACAGTTCAATGTAACGTGTACTATTGCAAAAGCAGGATAAATATTTTATTTTCCCTTCTGTAGTTATTGCTGTCACCATCACCACCATCATCATAAAGTAATTGCAACAGCACGTAGCAGCAGATATTAATGTCATTATTATTAAAAAGGAAGGACGAAATGATATAAACTTAAAAAGGTACAATATCCGAAATGAGGAAGAAAAAATAAAAATAAAAAATTTCGATGGTAATAAATCGATGATGTTATGAAATATTAAATATAGCTTTTTAAAATGTAGTTCATCAAAATTATAAACTTTAATAACCGAATATGTAAAAATATATTTTAATGTGAAACAACTAGCTTTTCTAAAATTTCAAGATCCCAGGAGATATTTTGTCAGAATGGGGGTTGAAAATTAACAAACAAGAAATCTCAACGTATAAAAAAAATGTAAATATCGAAATATATATGAACATTCATGATCATACATGGACTTGCATATGATATATATTGGTATACATTAGTGGTCGGCAGAAAGAGAGAATATGAATGTATTTGTGTTTTACACTGAAAGAAATTATTTTATCTTTCTAGATAAATGAATGAATAAATTAATAAATCGATATGAGAATATCCGTATTAATTGAATTAAAATAGTTCATGTTTTTGTTTTCCCTATTATAAAATAAATACCTGCAATAAAAAAATACCTATAATAAAAAAAAAAGATTTTTAGAGTGTACTTTATTTCTTTAACAAAGCGGCATATTCTTGCTCTGTTGAAAGTTAGCATACTACTGAATGAAATAATTGTATTTTTTGTGCTCTTAGCTGTGAGATTTGTTGACATTCGTGTAGGGTACGTGTAAATTGTCGATTGTGTTCAGCCCTTGAGTGCTATGAGTGCCGATCACTGGTATACATTATCATATAAGTCCGTGCACAGTTCAATATATATACATGATGTCAGATATTTCTATATATCTTCGGATCCGATATTTGACGTTATAAGGCCATATATTTTTAAATGAGATAATGTATGCTTGTATATAACCATGTACGTCACTATACTTTCAAATTTAGGTTCTAAAGATATATATATAGGTCATATATGAGATCATGTATGGTTATATATTGAGCTTTACATGGACGTATGTGCTCGCGTATGATCATAACTCATCTCATCACGTATGTTTATACATATTTTGATTTTTACTTAGGTGTAAAAATATTACTAGAGCCAGAGTATAACTAAAAATTTTTTTTAAAAATATAATATATTTGGTCTTTAAATTTTAGTAACTTCATTGTGTTTGTTAGAAAATCAACTTAATAAAGTTTCTGATTGCTAAGAGGCAAAAGTGAAGCATAATTTACATTACTACGGGTTCTAAAGAAATCCTTTAGCACTTTGAAATACATGTATCGATCTAGCTAAAAATAGAGTAAGTTCCTTCCTTTTTTTGTAAATAGGCGGAGATTGAAAGAAAATGAAATGTTTCTTGTTCGCTTCAAAATCATGGAAATTTTTCCTTTTTCAAATGAATAGAAAATTTATAATTTTTGTAATATTGGGTAAATCCACAGAAAAGTTAATAAACCCCAGCCGAATGGGATGCATTTTCCGGTCAGTTACGACCTTCATTAACATTTTTTAATTCTTGTTGCGTTTAATTATAAATATTTCTTATTTAACTCTTAACTTTAAAAGAAAAAAAACTGATGAAAGCTAACCCCATGTTAAGTTATTGAGTTAACAATTTTGCCGTAAAATTAAGCTTTAATTTATATTGAACTAAAATTTTCGTAATTTAATTAAAACCCTTATTATTAATATTTCCACAATTATTTTTTTCGTGTAATTAATTATAGAAGTAGAAGTAATACAATAAAACTCCTTTGGAAGTCAATATTTTATAGCTAAGAGTTTTATTCTTCATTACAAAACAACTAAACTTTAACAAAATTGATTTTTCAATCAAAATATGCCCTCTAAACTATAAAATTGAATCTTTGTTCCTTTCTTGGTGCCACAACTACTTCTGTAAGTATACAATGTTACAATATTAAAATTTATGTGATTTTAATATGCTACAAGGGGCTTATGAAATTTTTATTATGTCACATTTATGAGTTTATGAGTGTATCACCATCTTTTTTTTTATGACAAGCTTAACAACATATCAACCAATTTCCCATCAGACAAAAAAAAAACACATCAGTCAGACACTTTTTCACCTTATTTTATATACAATGTCAAAAAAAAACTAAATTAAGATTCTAAAAACCAATTTTTCTTATTATTTTACCTACTCCAGCGAAAGACACTTTACATAAATATATCTACCCAGGCAGAAATTTTGTGAAAATAATATTTAAGAAACAAAAGTGGGGCTAATCAACCCTGTTAACAATTAGATAACCCGGCATCACTGTAAATATTGAAAATCCGATATTTTTCAATATATTACGGATCATTTCTGCCTGGGTATTTATACTTACAAAAACAAAAAACACATACTCTCACTTATTTATGTATATAGTTAAAGAAAATATGATGATTAAACGTATTCTTATAAATAACAAGGAAAACACATTCATATACACAATTATTTTACATATAAAATGATGTTAAGCCAACCTTTCAGTAAGAGATTGATATGCTATTAAAAATGAAAAATTTAAAAAAAAAATTGAAATGATACAAACATGTATCATAGGACGACACATATTTTTAAGTAATAGTAGTAGTAGTAAATCTTTATTTTAAATAATTATTTCATTTACATTATAATTCATAAAATTGCACATATAACAAAATTTTATTCAAATTCATTTATGATTCGTTTTCGGTAATAAAGAGAGACTTTTAAGTTTTGTTTACAATATTTTTCTCAAAAGCTGCTTATTCTTAGGCTTGTTGCACAGAGGAAAAATTTTAGGCTAAACTATTTGCTTGTGGGTGTTGTGGTGTAATGTCGAGCGCCCAGCGCACAGTGCTTTGTCCCATAGGCAAAAATCAAAAATTAAGCATGGGCTCAAATTGTTCTTAAAAGTACATTTTTCGAAAGACAAGAAGTTAACTGAAATAAATATGCAAAAAAAAATTTAGTCTGATTGCTTTCGCCGTCAGTAGAGGGCGCAAAAGTTTGAAAATATTAAGCAAAAATTACTGAACAAAAAATATTGTTTTCAGTTGTTTCACGAAAATAATTCTCAAAAATATATTTTTTTAAATACTGATTTAAAGTTTTATTTTTTGAATACTTAGATATATTTGTAGTAAACCTTTAATACACTATTTAATATATATTTGAAAACAAATATTTTTTACAACTCCAAAAAATAGGTTTTTTTTTGGTGAAAATTCGAAAATTTCTTAAGTTTGATGGAGTATAAAAAAAAATTATATAAAATTAAATAAGTTTTTATTTCGGTTTTTGTAAGTCTATAATATTATCTAACATATTATTAAAAAAAAAGTGCCGGTTTTTCACAAAAAATCAAAATATTGGCTATTGTAAAAATGGCTAAATTTGTGATTTTTACCGCATTTGTTTGAAAAAATGTATTATCTTTGATTGAGTATAATAAAAAATTATATAAAATTAAATAATTTTTTATTTCGGTTTTTGTAAGTCTATAATATTAACTAACATATAATTAAAAAAAAGTGCCGGTTTTTCACAAAAAATCAAAATATTGGCTTTTGTAAAAATGGCTAAATTTGTAATTTTTACCGCATTTGTTTGAAAAAATGTATTATCTTTGATTGAGTATAAAAAAAAAAAATTATATAAAATTAAATAATTTTTTATTTCGGTTTTTGTAAGTCTATAATATTATCTAACATATTATTAAAAAAAAAAGTGCCGGTTTTTCACAAAAAATCAAAATATTGGCTTTTGTAAAAATGGCTAAATTTGTGATTTTTACCGCATTTGTTTGAAAAAATTTATTATCTTTGATTGAGTATAAAAAAAAATTATATAAAATTATACAACTTATTTTATTATAAAATTGCATTGAAAACGATTGCTATCGTTCTTAAACAAATTTAACATTATTTTGAAGTTATTTTACAAAATTTGAAGGAATAAGTGTAGCCCTTTTTAAAATTATCAATTTTTGACATATTTTCTCTATACATATGTATATACATAATGAAGCCATTTTGTAAAATTTATTTTATAATTGTAAAGTTATATTTTTCGATAATGGTAAATTGTATTTAAAATTGTGTATAGTTGCTTTTTGGATATCTGTGTAAAAAAATAAAATCCCAGAAGTATATATCTATATTAATAAATGGCAAAATTGGGAAAAACTTAGTTTTTGAGAAAAAGGACATGTGGGAGAAAGTCAAGTACTTGTACCGAATAAAAAAAATCTCCAGAGATCTAAAAAGTATCTTTTTAAAACTTATTATCTGTTTTTAGTGCATTCTGATCATTAATGTAGCTAAAATTCAGTTTTTGAGGAAAAGAATATATGGGAGGTAGTAATGTCCTTGCACCGAATGAAACGAAAATTGTCACAGAGCAAAAAAGTATAATTTCATAAACTATTCCGAATTCTTACTGTATTTTTATCATTAATGTAGCCAAAATGTAGATTTTAAGAAAAAGGATATATGGGAGGTTGTTATGTCCTTGCTCCGAATGAAACAAAATCAAGCACTAAGCTAAATGACAGAGATTTACCAATTTTTGCTTCATTCTGCTCATAATAGTAGCTGGAATTAAACTTTTAAATTTAAGGATGTATCGGAAGTAGGCGTGTCCTTGGGCCGATTTTTTCGAAACTTCAAATTTTTCTTAATTTAGATATTCTGAGCCAGCATACCAAATTTCAAGTTTCTGCGACAACTCCTCTAATTTTGCCGATTCACTATATGGGGACAAAGCACTGTGCAGCGACGGCAACATAAATTTAAGTACTATGGTAACTCTTTCGGTATTCCAATTATTGAGTTGAGTGGGGGTGGGTTGGACAAGTACTAAAGCAAGTCCATGGCGCTCGGACTTAAAAGTTGTAAGTTGTACTATAATCTATTGAAATTAGAGATTAGAGAAGAAGAAAGGAGTCCAAACGTAAAATCTTCCTTATAAACCTAAGAAAATTAGGTATGCTATTCTGTGGCGTCCTTTTACTTCAGACATTACATAAACAATGGGCCATTGACAGTGCCCATCCTCGCCATATGACAAGCACAGGTGCTGTGTTCTGTAATCAGGCCAGTAAGCCTGCGCTAGTCAACCCTACTTATACGCGCAATTTTAAGCAATAGAGATCTATTGGGTTTTGTTCGCCTAAGAACTGGTCTGTTACAAATTAGGTATCGTGCAACTTTCCCATCTGGTTTGCCTACAAGACACTTCATACTACCGCAGTTAGTTCCGTCTGACAACATCTTAATGAAAACAGATTTTATACAATATTTGAGCCAATTCAACATTTTAACTATGATATGCTGACACTCAGCTACGGTACCAAAGTCAAGGAAATCGAAACCAATCCAATGTTTGCTAATGAGTCGGCCATTTCAATGCATTAAATATCCACATGACGTGGTACCCATAAAAAACAGATTCTGTTTCCCATAGAAATCTCGTTCAGCCTGCGTCTGTACTTCTGAAAAATCTTGGATAAAGTAATCGCAGATTCAAGTGCTTAAAGCGGAGTCTGACTGCCGTTGCAGGTATTAATACTCCTGCACTTCCATCCATTATCGCCACATCCAAAATAGCAAAAGACTGTTGCCATTCTGCCCATGGCATAAGAGTTTTCTTCACATCGTTCAGATACCAACTGGATCCACTACCGGTAAAGATACTAGATCCATCAGTGTAAAGAGTATCAGAATAATCTACAAGTAGTTCAGTTGGGTTACTCCAGTCCACCCTACTCGAAATATTTACTCGATACATTCTAGCGAATTCGATAGAAATGCATTAGAATTAATAAACAAAATTAATAAAAACCTCTCAACGATAAGAATATCGCCTGTATTGCAATCGATATGCCAGGTTCCATTCTTTCGTGTTCCATATATCTTAACCCCACCGAAGTAAAATAACATAACGGGGCTATGAACTTAAAAGCTTCAACAATTTTACCAACTCGTCATCAGATGACAGGCAACAACTGATCTAAGATTTATTATCTCGCGAAATTACAGTGCTGCCACATTTAAATCCCTTTATCTTTTTCCATATTTCATCTTGCCTCTATCACCTTTTCAAAGAAAGCAACACATTAATTAGTAGGAAGAATTATTCTATTGTTTCTACTCTTTTATAAAGAACAAAAGCGGAGACTATTATACAAGTTCGCAGATTTAATTATTAAACAAAATATCAAATTTTATTAAAAATTTGATTTGGAATTTTCTAATAATGGACAGTTCCAACAGGCGGACACTTCTCCTTAACGGACACTTTAACTGTGTCAATGCATTAAATGAAATTTTTTTTTATTAAAGTTACTTCCTAACAGCAGACCGTTTGTTGAACTGATGCGTACACTAAAATAACCAATTTGCTGATCTGTGTAGTAATAACTTTGAGTAGCAATAGAAATATACATTTGTATTACAAACAAGAGAATAATGCCTACATCATTTACGCTGGAGCTAGGAACTTGAAATTTATAATGTAGGTTCCCCCTTATGGGCAGGCGCAAAAAGGGGTAAAGTCTTCCACATGACGGCTTTCCCAAACCTTTTTGGCTAAAAAGCAGAAATTTAAAATATGTGGTTCCAGGTATATGTGGTTCCTGGTAATTTTCGCCAGGGATGCAAATGGAAAAAGTCACGGCATGCCCAAACTGCTTTAGATATTTCAAGTTTTCGCCAGGAACGTGTTATAGAGGTCGAAAGCCTCTCCCTTAACAGAGGGGGAAAGCCTCCCCCTTAACAGACTACACAAACTGCAAAGAGAAATCGGATTCAAAATCAAAAAAAAACATTCTGTTGGCAAGAAATTCTGTTGTCACAATGAATCTGTGTTATCTGTGTGCTTTAAATAGATACCTGATATTTGAGATATGTTTACCCTGGAGTACGGGCTAAATCACTGATAAGATTCATTTTGGAATTCCCATCAGGAACGTGGAAAATAGGGATTCCAAAGGAGAACACTGCTAGAAACCTGAAATTAAGAGAACAAGTGGTATGAAAACATTAAAAATAAATGGGGAAGGATTGGAACTGAAATAATAAATAGTGGTTATGAAAATAATTTTATTTCAATAAATATGTATGAACGCAATATTTATGAAATCATCAATTAATAAGTCATGTCAACCTATTAATCAATCAATGAAAAGTACATGAAGAGCATACGCTGATTTAATTAAAAGCATAGTCTTAATAGACAAAATAAACAACCATCGATATATTTCAATCATGGGGGTGAGCAAGATTATTACAAAAATTTGTAATTCAACAAATTTTATAAATAAACTCTACCTTATTGTTAATGTTTTTTACAAGTAGAAAAATATTTTAAGGTACTTTTTTTTTAAATATGAAACCTCTATCGTTCATTGGCTTCTGTGTTACAGGATTATAGCAACATTTATCGAAATTGTTGTAGCTGCATGTAATTTTTTTTTGTGTCTGCACCTTAATTTCCATCTTGATGTTTTACATGAAGCGGTGTTAATGTACTTTTGGGTTTTTACTTCATTAATATGTCTGACATCATTGTTACTTTTATTTTGATGTTATGCCTATCGAACCAATACTAAAATATGAAAAATTTCAATATTTTTAGTTTAACAATTTGTGGGTAACATCGGACCAATATTTCGATCCCGGGATATATTAATTTTTAGCACTGGTCCCTACATATCCAATTGAATTATTTATAAGGAAAAGGGCATACTTTATATTTTTTTCTGAATTCCAATTGTTTGCATATTGCATACACGCACAGAAAAAACATGGTTGGTTCAATCATATTCGAAGAGCATCATATATTTTTGGGTTAATGGTTGTGCCAACCATAGTCGTACTATATTATGGTTGTCATATTATGATAATAAAATAACCATATTTTACCATAATATGGTCCCTACAGTTATATTATGATTCAAAAATTACCATATTATGGTCCTAACTAAACGTGTTATAATGAATTTATCATAATCTGATCGTACGTAATCAGAATGTTATCATATTATGGTCCGTCATAACTGTATTATGATTCTTGGATTATCATTATATGATCCATAATCTAAGAAAATTTCTTAAAGGAAAAGTTCTTAGAAACTATTAAAAAGTTCTTTAAATTTAAGAATATTTACTCTAGAAATGTTTTTTCTAAAAAAAATAATATTAAGGACTTTTTGAAGAAAAATTGTTAAGGAAAAAATCATAGACTTTAAGACTAATGACTTTTTTGATAAAAAAAAATCTTAAAATATTTTTAAGATTTTTTTAGAAAGTTTTTAGAAATTTTTCTTTAAGAAAAAGTCTTAAGAATCTAAGAATATTTCTACTAGAAAAAGTTCTTAGAATCAAAGTATTTTCTTCAGAATCTATGAATTTGTCCTTCAAAGAATGGCCTTAGCATCTAAGTTTGTTTGGAATATTTGAACTTTTATCTTAGAAACAGTTTGAGAATCTAAGAATTTTAGTTTAAGGAAAAGTCAGACTTTTTCTTATAAAATATATTTTATTAATACTTATTACAAGAAATGAATTAATACAAATATTTTTTTTTAATTCCAATTGTTTTTATTGAAAAGAATTAAAAAATAAAAAATCTTTCAATAGAATCTTTTTCACAATCAATTGATTAGTGTAAATAATATTATATGTATAAAAAATGTTCGAAAAACCCTTTAAAAAAATCTTCTAAAGCTAAAAAAAAATTAATTGGATCTTAATGGGTCAATTGATGAAATGATTTAATAACATGTGATATATATTTTCTACCCATCTCATAATTGTCCAATTTTAGTAAACAATATAGGATTGTTATTTAAGACATTTTGTAGTAAAAACAAACTGACTGAACTGATAAAATTTTGGTTTTTATGAAAACAAGACAATATTATGACTGTAAATGTTAAAGTCATGTTTTATTTGATGTATAATTATTTATTGATTATTGCCAGCATTTTATCGTTGCATTATTATCATATTTTTTCATAGTCAGAATTTTTATTACCAATCATGATATAAAATAGAAGGTGCCAATCATAAAATAGTAAAATAAAGGGTGTCCCAAGAAGAACGCAATTTTAAAATTTTAAATAAAACACAGATATTTAAAAAAAAAATCGTGAAACTTTATTATATCGTAAAGTAGACAGAATGAGGTTATGTATGGAACAATATATCGCGCAGATGGCCGCCGCGGCTTTGCTGGCATGCACGCGATCTTTTAATGAAATTTTCAATGACCGTTTTGCATGAATGCTGCGGTATTTCATTAATGCATCGTCCAATTTCCTCTTTTAAGGCTTGAGTCGTCGTCGGCTTATTCGCGTAAACCATCGACTTTAAAAAAGCCCAAAGAAAAAAATCGAATGGTGTTAAATCGCACGATCTAGGCGGCCAATTCTGATCTCCAAAACGCGAAATAACACGACCGGGAAATGACTGATGCAGCAATTGAATTGTTTATCTGGCTGTATGACATGTGGTGCCGTCTTGTTGGAACCACATGCCCTCCACATTCATTTCTTCAATTCTAGGCAAGAAAAAACTGGTTATCATTTCACGATACCGAACACCATTGACTGTTCGCGCTTGACCTGCCTCATTTTCATAAAAAAAAGGTCCAATGATTCCTCCAGCCCAAAAACCACACCACACAGTGACACGTTGAGGATGCATTTGCTTCTCGTGAATCACTCGAGGATTTTCCTCACCCCAAATGCGACAATTCTGCCTATTGACGAAGCCATCAAGATAAAAATGGGCCTCGTCACTGAAGATGATTTTATCGGCAAAATCAGCATTTTCATGTTGTCTCTCCAATACCCAATTAACGAACTCCCTTCGCTGTCCATGGTCAGCTGGCTTCAGTTCCTTAGTCAATTGAACTTTGTATGCATGAAGATGCAAATCTTTCGTCAAAATTCGCTGCAAAGTGGATTTGGAGACACCAATTTGCTGAGCTCGGTATCGAATTGAGGTGGATGGAGTTTGAGCGACATCATCACGTACAGCTGCGACATTTTCGGTCGATCGACCTGGTCGATGGCGCGTTGTTGTCTTTACATCACTAACAGACCCAGTTTCGGCAAATTTATCCATTAAACTCTTTACAGTTGACTCTTTTGGAGCATTATTGTGACCCCAAATTGATCGCAATTTGCGAACTGTAGCCGCAAAACTTTCACCATTTTGGTAAAACAATTTCACAATGAGAATGCGTTGTTCATTCGTGTAGCGCTCCATTTTTACTAACCTCGTACCTTCTACTAGCAAACAATAACAATTGTTCAAATGTCAAACAATGACACTTCGAATGTTGCCAGATTTAAAAATTGCGTTCTTCTTGGGACACCCTTTAGTTACAAAATAATGATGGTAGCGACCATGTTGACGGTTAGAAAACCATTAACTTGGTTGTGACAACCATACCCGGCTAAAGCAAGCACAATATAGTAGCAGTGATCATATTGCAACCATGTTTTTTCTCTACGTGTAACAACCCTCTTCAAATTCAGATAATAATATGATTGCAGTTGAAAGAGAGCAATAATAGCAGAAAGAAAATATAGATTTTAATTTTATTTATACAATGATTATTTAATTGCAGCAACCAACTAGCGCAATAAGGAATATAATTTCGTAAGCCTTATTATATTGCAATCATAACATATCTTTTCTCTGATTGAGGACCACTTTTATTTATACACTTTTATATATTATTTCATAATGTGTGGTTGTGCTAGGACGAAGAGCTCGTATATAGTTTCTTTTACTTTGAAATGTCATGATTATATGAAACGTATTTGAAAAAAAAAACATTAAGGAATTAGTTTCAGAATTATCAGTTAAACTAGACTTATATGATTCAGGTTACTGCCAAAAGTAGAAGCTTGCCTATATTTTAGTGCAGGATGGCAAAATTACTCCACAATGTTCCAATAATGGCTTCGGTAAATATATGGATATAAAATGTGTACAGTCTTTACAAAACATATGTATTTTTTACAACAACTTTCAAAATTTGCAAAAAAGAAGAGTACCAAAAAAAGGTACCATGCCACAGTTGTATATGGTCCCTGTAGATAAAATGTCATTAAAAGCAAAAACTTCGGAAAAGGACAGATTTGTTATCCCCATTTTGGGCATTAAAATTTCAAAGGTGGCACAGAAACCAATATGTATGTCAGTCCAAATTTTATCAAAATCATATTGCTTACCTAGGTATTAACCGTAGTCCTCATAAACCCGATTTTGATTTAAATCAATAATTAAATATATTAAAATATAACTATTGAAAAAAATTATAATAAAGTGTATAAAAATTTCGGTGATGCCTAAGATTTTTGGAAAAAAATCTTTTTAATGATGAGTTTACCATTATTTTTTTCTTTTTGAATATACGTATATTATTGATCCAATTAAAATTACATACATATAAATATTGTCTACTTTATAATTATTTTTTTATATTAAATAGAGTTTCTAAAATTCAATTTTTGTAATCATTTAATTTTTAATAAACTTTTATTATGCACAAACAATCTGCCCAACCCTATCTCACAGCCGGATATATGAAAATTTGTATATAATTTTCCAAAAATAAAAAAAAAGATAGCTAAAACTACACCGAAAATGAAACAGCCTCTATAAGTATTTGTTGTTTGGCAATTATGTGTATGTAGTTCGGTGCTTATTTCCTTATTTATAGCAAACAGGGTCGTATAGAATACTATCAGAATTTTGGAATAGAAAAATACTTTCCGAATCTGATTTATATTTGGGCAAATTTTAATGTAAATTGGGTGGAAATACAGAAATTCCTAATTTTTTTCTAAAGAACAAATTAAAAATATCTATTGTAAATTATTTTTAAAATTCTAGTTCATTCTTGTTTGTTTTATAAAAATTGTGACATAAATAACATAGGCCCCGTTGGGCACGGCCATGGTAAAGAGTATTTACATTACTAGGGTTAGGAAGTTGTATGCTTTCATAAGTCTGATTACAATATACAGTGGAAACCTAATTAACTGCCTAATATAAAATTGGCAGAAATTCGATTTACTTCCCATATTTAAAAGATAATAAAAATTATTTGAAATTAATGGATTTATTCACGAAAAAACCAACAAAATTTTGCCTATAAATATTAATATTTCAGAGCGAAAAAATTTCAAATTTTAGTTTTACTCGTAAACTGTTTTTAACCCGAAAAAATATCCACGAAAAATCAATCTGGCCCAAAAAACATTATAATGAAGTTTCTGTTGATTTTTGATCTTCTTCGTTTGTTTCAAGATCACAAATCAGCAGTAACACACATTATATTTTTTCTTTGGCTCGAAATTGTTTTTGCGTGGACATTTTTTTCGTGTAAGAAAAAAGTTTGCGAGTAAAATTCACAAATTCTTTTTTTCTAAATATATGGAAAACTTAAATAAACAGAATGGAATTTATTTTCTGGTCACATACGACCTTCACCAATATTATTTGCATCTTATAGTGTTAATTTTAAATATCTCTTATGTAACATACAGCTTTAACGGGAAAATCTAACGAAAGTTAACCTCACGTGAATTTATGGAGCTAAGGCCCATTTACAACAATGGAGAACTCCAGAGTGGAACTAGTTTCGTGTGGTTGATAGAGGATATTGCAATTAAAGAAACCAATTTTTTTCCGGCTGATATCGGGTACTTTAAAGTAAAAAATTTAACACTAAATTTCTTAAATTTTTGTTTTAAGTAAACAGTTGTATGAAATAACTTCGTTTAATATATTTAGTAATAATACATTTTTAATAAGCCTATAATCTTAATGTGGTTGATAGAGGGTATTGCATTCAAAAATAAATATTATGCTTGTAGAGAAATAGCAAGTATAAAATATAACAGTATAAAAATTATTTTATTTTTCTCTCTGAAATGGCAACAATAAAGTTGTTTTCCATCAAAAAAAATCAAGAAATTGCAATGTACCGTATCTGTAGTTTCATAGTAAAGTTTATTTCTTTTCTGTATACATAAACGTTATATGAGATATTCTCCATTCGGTTCAAAATTCTTTACACCAAAAAGATTACTGTGCAAAGATCACAAAAATACAAAAAAAAAATCTTTGTAAAATATTCTTGTTCTACTGTGAAGTTCTACTGTGAAGTAAAAAATTGAGAAAACACTTTTTAATTAAAGAAAAACCATGACCTCTAAGCTAGTTTTGCACCATTAGTTGTTTTAAAATATTTATTTGCCGACCTTCAAATACTTCAGGCATAATAATTGGATTCGACTTTTACAATTTCAAAAATTTTATGACAGACTGCCAAAAGCTCACGGATAAATAATATATAACGTACTCCATCTCTTTTCAAAAAAAATATTTGCCATTATCTGCCATTTTGAATTTTAAAAACCTGATGGCAGATTTGTATTAAACGACCTCCAAAAACTGGCGATAAATCATATAAAATGAAACAGATTACCTGCAAATATAGCGTGTTCTCCTGTAAACATATATACGATATGTTTGGATAAGATGAAATTCATCCACTGGCAAACATATATATGTTTATCATTATTAATTTCAGGTATGTTATAACTGACTTAAAACCAGTTCTTGAATAGTCGGTGTTGGAACCAATAGTAAAACGGATTATAAGGGAAAAGAAATTGTTATGCACAGAGAAAACATATTCATTGTTACAACCTTATTTCATGCCAACCGAATGCTTTGGTTAGAGCCACCGATATATTTGTTTGTCGCCACCGAAATTCAGTTAGTGCAACAGAGTTTCAGTTGAAACTAAATATATCAATTGTATCAGGAATACATTTGCTTGGGACAACTGAATAATTCAGTTGGAAATTAATTCCAACTGAATTCTTTAGAAGTTCTATAAAAAAACTTTTTAAAATAAAAGCTTTAATTTTCTCAATACCAACGAAACTTAATACATTTCATGAAAACAATCATCAATTATAAACTGTAGTTTCAATGACTAAATAGTTAAAATACAATGAAATGTATTTTTCAATCCTCTTTTATATTTATTTAATATTTTCATTTAAAATTATTTGTTAAAATTTTTTTAAAGTTAATTGTAGTGAATTAATCTGATAATTAAAATAAACAAAAAAAGTTTTTCCATATTACAGAATTTGCAGTTAATTGGTATGATATATAAGAAAACTAATTAAATGAAATGTTATTTATATTTACGGATTTTGTAGGTAATTTGTCGACAGTTAAACAAACGAAATAAACGAAATATCATTTTACTTTAATTAGTTAACAGTTAAAATAAATTAAGGAAATATCATTTGTTTTTACGGATTTGTGGTTAGTTTTTTACAGTTAAAATCAATGAAAAATTATAAATTATTGACGGATATCGTAAGTTAATTTATAAACATTTAAATGAAAAGTTCTTTTAATTTAAATGAAAAGTTAGCAGACCGGTTATTAAGCGATTTTTCATTTATTTTAAATCACATTTTTAGTTTATTTAAACAACAAACTATTTTAAGAGTATTAGAAAACTAACAATACTAACTTTTCAAGGATGCTTAATGGTAAATTTTGAAGTTAAAATTTTATATTTTTATAATAAAAACATAGACTAAATAAATTTATATTTCTATCTTTCCTAATAAAATTGTTCGAGTTTAAACACATAAAACACACTTTTAAATGTTTAAACTTCCGAACCCTGTGCATTACAAACCAAACAAAACCAAACTATAGTTTCTGTTTTGTCTGTAATTTATATTGTAATTTTTGTTATTTTTTTACAATTTTTTTATATAGTTTTTACATTTTTGTTATATTTTATTTTTGTACTTTGAGTTTCCCTTAAAAATTATGAAAACTATTTGCAGATGTTTATTTTTTGTGGTTAGTATAAAGGTAAATTTGAATAGTTATAACAGTCAAAGAAATTTTTATTTGAAATTATTTGAAATCTGAAATAAATCCATATTGTGTTAGACATATCAATTGAAGGAAGAATAAAATTCCTTTGTTTTTAACCTGCCAGTTAATGGCATTTAACTTAAAATTCAAATCGTATTTTTTTTGGTGTGTAAAAAAAATCCATTGTGGCATCTTTATACTTAACATTAACCACAAAAGTCATAAAATATTAAATACAAAAGTTTTTAGACAAATTCGGATTAGATATAAAACAACACTATAAACCCTGAGATGAGCCTAAACATAAAAGGAAATCATTTGAGATTTAGAAAATATTTGTAAATAGAACACCCAGGTGCAAATTGCTACAAATAAATAATTTGAATATTCATATTTTTTGTTGTTTGCAGTTGAATTTATACCGTACAACATGAAGTAAAGAAGTTTAAATGGTAATATGACTGGTATGGTACCATTAAAAAGTAATTGCGGCTAAAAATCATTTGAAAACCATTTGCCAAATTCATATTCTCGATTTAAATGAGAAAATGCATGATGCTGCAAATTTTTTTTTTTTTTAGTCGTGTTTCTTTTTTTATTCATTTTCAAATTTTGCTACGTGCAATAACTAACAAATGAAAAATATTAAATGGACGAATACATTAACAGATAAACACAACGAGACGATGAGTAGCGTACAAAATAGTAGAAGTAAAATTTGGCATTAGTAGTATGAAAAATTAGGGTAACCTTTATACTATTATAGACAGATACTTTTTTACCGATAGTTTTAAATGTCGGAATATATTAATTTTTTTAAGAAAATTTAAATAAATTTGTTTAACCTTTTGCAGTTAAAGTTTCAGATTTTAGTATTTGTACAGGTCATTCGAGGAGGAGGAATCTTCAACAACTGATTGGGTGATTAAGGGGACACTTTTCCCCCTTTAACCCCATTTTAACCACCTTCATTTAGGATATTCAAAAAAGAACCTTATCAACGAATACACCAATACCTCCGGGAACCACATTTTAAATTTCAGATTTTTAGCAGAAGTTGTTTGTGAAGGACGTTTAAGGTCAGACTTTTCCCTCTTTGCTCATACCTGTAATAATTTATATAGCCCTGTGCCCTGTAAAGTTCCGAAAGCCTCCTAGCTCGAACGGTTTGAACTGAATGATTAAGGGTGCAAGTTTTCCTTTTTAACAGGAAATACATATATTTTTATTTTTAATTTCAGATTTCTAGTTGAAATGGTTTGGGATGGCCGTTAAAGGGGTACCGTTTTCCTTCTTTTCACCTCAATAAACACATAATTTAAATTTTAAATTTCTGGCCAATAAGATTTGGACAGGCATTTGAACTCTTTGAACAGTCTCTTTTAACACAATTTAGGTGAAAATTAATAAAATACATTATCAGTGAATTATACAATAATCCAGGGAGCCATATTCTATAAATTTTAGGTTTCTAGTCCAAGCGGTTTGGACAGGCATCTTTTGACCACGTTCCTGGCGAAAATTTCATAAAGAGTCTTCTCAGCGAATTAGCCCATGCTCCAAATTACACATATTTAAATAATGGTTTCTACCACTCCATTTCATCATTTGTGTTAACTGTATTAATTTTAATCGTTCCATTGCATTTACTTTCCTTTGTCTAGTGTTTGGATTCCACTTGTTCCCCTCTCCATTCCATATCGTTCCCATTCTCTAGAGTTTTAATTCCACTTGTTCCCCTTGTCCAGTATTTCAATTCGACTTGTTTGGTTTTTGTTCCTTTGCCAAGTGTTTCAATTTCATTCGTTCTTGTTTCATTATATGTCTGCTTTGTCTACTGTTTGAATTGCACTCGTTCTGCGTTCCATTATATTTTGTTTTTCTGTCTAGTGGTTCAGTTCTACTCGATCTCTGTTTAATTCCAATCGTTCCTCTTATCTAGTGTTTCAAATTATTCTCAAATCAATGAAGTTTATATCCAATATGGCGCATACATATTTTGGTTATTTCGAAAATTAAATTTGGGTAAACCACGGTAAATTATTTAAAATGAAACCCATCACATTTTAAACAAATCATTTACATATGTGAATTCCAAAACTATTAAAAAAAATCGTCTCCAATACTGGATCTGCTATTTTCAATGCTAAAAGCTGCGGATTAAAAAAATTTCATCCACAATATTAAACCTAAATTTTTAAAATCTCAAAATCATATATTTTTAGAGACGCCAAATGCAAAGGAAACAATCTGTGCTCTGGTTAAAAATTTACATGTGTATTTTAAAGCCTTAATAAAAGTCACAAACAGAAGAAGTATCCCAAGCTTAACTTTCCGATTAGAAATTTAATTTAGATATGTGATAAACAAAATAATTCCACGAAATATATGCTTAATTTTTCCGGCAACCGCGGGGATTTAGAGTATGAGAAGAAAATCGGATTGTTTTAGTACGTTTTTGCTCGGAAGAATTTCGGAAACATTCTAAATAGGATATAAAAACTGCACAAAACTGCATTCGTCAAATATGGAAGTCTGAAATTCATAAGCCTATATTTTCGCACGGGTTGGCAATTTTAAAAAGTACCATAAAATCGATACGGCAAAACTTTGTTCAAATTCAACAATGATCAATACGTGTGAAGTTAGAAGTTATACACTCAGAATATTGTGTAGTTTACTGTTTGTAGATTAATAAAAAGTTTTCAATTCAGGTAAATTTAAAGGAACATACATTTATTTTTCAAAAAAATATTTATTGTAACTTTTTTGTACATTTGTGGAAAATGATTTACTGTCATTTACCTATTCTTCTCAATTTCATTTATATTTTTTAGTTGTTTGAAATTTTATAAAAATTTTCCCACAAAAGAAATTTTACAGATTTAATTTTAGTTTGAAGTCTGCTTCAAAAAAAGATATTCAAAAAATTCCAATTTGTTCTTTATTTTCATTGTTTATTTATTTACAAAATTATTTCCGTTTATATTACAAGAACTTTTTAAACATACACACATATGGTCCTTCACACAAAATGTGTCTATAGAATATGTGAGTATACATTTTGTAGATTAAAAAACAAACAAAAATACCATAAACGGAAACAATTTTAAATAAATGAGTAAAAAGTTATTTTTTCGGAGTTGGTAGGTAAAATTTTTACATTTATTTTTAACTGACCAATCATTTGTTTTTTACTGATGCGTCAGTTGATTAAACAACATTGCAAAATAAATAACAAATATGAAATATAATTTAACTTTAAAATATAATTTTCTGTAATTTTAAAACTGTAAAAACTATTTTAAGTGTACCTTTGGGTAAAATGTTAAAAAACTGAAAAATAGCCCAAAAGCGGAGATAGGCCTATCTTTGATATCTTTTTCTAATATTAGCTTGGAATACCTTCCCTGTAAGTCAATACAACATTTTTTCGTCATGAAATGACATAGTTAAAAATATGAGGAAAAAATGTTGCCAATTTTGTAGAGAAAATTTTTATGAATTTAATTTAATAACTAATAACGAGACAAAATTTTAAATCCAAATATTTAACTTCCACCCTAGTAAAATATGTAATACATAGTTTTTGGCGTAATAAATACACAAAAGCATATTCAAAATTTTAGATTATGATTTTCATCATCATCCATCTATCCATTAGTAACTACACTCATAAAAATAGTGAAAAATTATGCTAAGATAACATAATGAAGTTGAGAATCATGATCTAAATTTAGGTAAGCCAAATTTTAACCCACTGCTAAGTATAAAGATAATCTTATTTAAATTACCTAAACAAAATTTTGCGAAATTGAAATAATTTTTTTCCCATTTTAACTACAAACTTGTGCTTCAATTTCGCTTAAAATCTGTGGTTTGGACTTTTCAAAACTGGTATATATATATATATATATATATATATATATATATATATATATATATATATGTGTACGGCGCATTTTGCGGGGACGGTTTTTCGTTCCACAAGTTACTATGAAGACATTTTGTTACTTTGGAGACTGTCCTCAAACTTTTCGTTATTCTACTGTTTACACTGAAGACATTTTACTGGATAGAGCGCATATTATAGGGACTTTTTTGGCTGTATATACAGATGTCTTCAAAGTATGGACAATGAATATATATATATATATTCATTTCGCATACTTTGAAGACATCTGTATATACAGCCAAAAAAGTCCCTATAATATGCGCTGTATCCAGTAAAATGTCCTCAGTGTAAACAGTAGAATAACGAAAAGTTTAAGGACAGTCTCCAAAGTAACACATATATATATATATATATATATATATATATATATATATATATATATATATGGGGTCCGCCAAATAACTTTTTTTTTTGAAAATGCTATAAAAAAACTACTAAATATTTTCTCAATTTTTTTTTTTTATTTGAAAGTACAATCCTTCCGGTTAATAATGGAAAATAATTTCATTCAAATGGCTGGCCATGCAGTAGCCTACACGATCGGTCCAATTTTTAAGCACATTATAGATTGTGTGCAGCTGTATTTCACGAATAGCTTCCCGAATATTGACCTTTAAAGCGTCAATTGTCTCTGACTTGTCGGCGTAACACTTATCTTTGAGGGCATCCCACAAATAAAAGTCCAACGGTGTCAAATCGCAGCTCCAAACGACATCAGCTCTGCGGCTGATAATTTTATCTTCAAAAACAGGGCGCAAAACATCGAGTGTAACTTCGGCTGTGTGGCACGTAGTGCCGTCCTGTTGAAACCAAATGTTGCGAATATCCTCCTCTTCAATTTTTGTGAAAAAAAATTCGTTCAACATGGCCCGATAACGATCGCAGTTGACTGTAACGACCACTCCTTGCTCATTGTCGAAGAAAAATTGCCCAATTATGCCTCTGGACCAAAATCCGCACCAAACAGTGACTCGTTTTGGGTGCATCGGCTTTTCAATGTATGCGTGCGGGTTTTCTGTGCCCCAAATGCGACAATTTTGCTTGTTTACATACCCGCCATGATCAAAATGAGCTTCATCTGAAAAGATGACATTGAAAAGATGACATTCTGCAACATTACCATGATTTTCAAAGTAATGTCGCAATATTTCCCAGCGTTGTTTAAGCGTATACACAACCATATTCGTTCAGCGGAAGGATAAAGCTAATTATCTGTCAAATCAGACATGAGCTAATCATTACCATTCAAGAAATAAGCACAAGTTGATAAAAAAAACGTTAGATGGCGGACCCTATATATACTTTATGCGGTCCTAAACCTAAATTTCGACATGTTACGAACGGAATGTCAAATTGGTATATACCCTCACCATATATGGTGGAGTGTAAAAAATGTGGTTAAATAGCACCATTTGTATGTAAGCGAAGACACAAAAATAAAATAATTTGAAAAATTGAATTTAAGCCACAAAAATTAAGCCCAACGGAAATTTTTCTTATGGTAAAATAGAGTAACTAATAACTTTAACTAAATAACTGATTTAAATGAAAACAACAGAAAAAATTAGTTCATTTATCGTAAGTTAGACCACGTATAACAGAGTTTTGTATTAACCTGTTTTTATGAGTGTATATACGGATTGGTGTTCATATAATATGTAAAGTGTAATTTACAGTAACAAATTATGCCAACTGTTTTTGGAGTGTAAAAGTGGTTTTGGCTCAACCTATTTAACATATTTTTTTTTTCAAATGTAAAATTTTCACTTGGCAGTCATACATACGCCACTTATATAGACAATTTTTTTGTTTTTTAATAGCAAACGCTCCTGTAAATCTAAAATTCTACAAAAAAAAAAATACAAGTTTCTAACATGCTTCTATCTCTATCTGGGTATTAGATGTATGTTGTGCCAACAGCTGTTGTTAGTTTCGGCCGGTTAAGGATTTTTTGCCACACAAATATCTAACAGATCTTAAAAGGTGATAATCATGTTGGTATAAACTACTTTATATGGTTTAAAAAAACAAAAAGCTTAAATTTTTGCTCTATATAGATATAATTTTCAGTCAAATAAATTAATGAGATTTTTCAGTAAATTAACAACAATTTCATAATTTTAATAAAATATTTTTTTAAATAAATTTTACGTTGATTGTATGAAATTATTAATCAATAAAATGAAAATGTTCATTAAAAACTACCTTAATTTATGATAAGGTTGCCATAACTTTTTCGGTGATTTGTAAATATTTATAAATATAATGCATATTAAGCGTCTGTCTGTCTACGACCCAAGGAATGTGGGAGGTTTTAATTTCAAAAATGTCTTATATAGGGTGGGCCATCTAAAATTTTGAATTTGAATAAGCTATAAAAATAAGTACTGATTATTTTTTAAAATTTCTGGTTTTATTGAAAAAGTTGAACTTAGTAATTTAAGAATGGAACACAATATAATTCATATGACTACCACGACTGGCCATTTTTCTTCGAAAATGAGCAAGGAGCCGTCGTTACCGTCAACGTTGAGCATTACCGTGCCATAAATTACCAAAAATTCAGGAGAATGACATGGACGACATTTGGTTTTAACAAGACGGGGCCACATGTTACACAGCCAACGCAACCATCGATATTTTACGCACTTTCTCTGAAAATCGAATAATCAGCCGAAATTGTAATGTCAATAAGCCGCCTCGAAATTGTGATTTCAACCCTTTGGAGCCGTTAGGGATAAATGTTACGCAAACCATCCAGAGACAATTAAAGCGTTGAAACATGAAATCGAAGTTACCATTGAAGTGATTTGAGCCGAAATAATCGAAAATGTACTGCAAAATTGGATTCATTGGGTCATAGGAATGATATTGTGTTTCATTCTCAAATGACAAAGTTCAACCTTTCCAACAAAACCAGAAATTTTAAAAAATAATCAGTACTGAAAGGACCCATCTTGTAACCTTTTTCGAGGCTGGTGAAAACAGGACCGGTCTAAAAAGACCTGCCCTGCGATTAGTTCCGTGACCGGGAAAGCCCTCCAATCTGAATGTGAAGTTCTTGTAATTTGTATTGAAAAATTTTGTATGTATACAACCAATTTAAATAAAAAAACAAATTGCAATTTATTAAATATTTTTTTTTTTTTTTGAAACAGACAGCAAACAAAATTTAAATTTGTAATAACTGTT
Source organism: Eustalomyia histrio (assembly GCA_949748255.1). Classification (NCBI taxonomy): domain Eukaryota; kingdom Metazoa; phylum Arthropoda; class Insecta; order Diptera; family Anthomyiidae; genus Eustalomyia; species Eustalomyia histrio. The sequence goes on along the minus strand of OX456523.1, from coordinate 59,351,396 downwards.
ACGGCCACAAATAAACCACAAGTTTCCGTTTTGTAAGTAAATTTTTATTAAATTTCAATCAAATGAAAAAAAAAAAATTAAACTGAAAAAAATGGTAAATGATAATAAATTATTTCGAATAAGTGTATAAAAAAGTTAATATAGATATTTCTTTGAAAAATAAATGTATATTCCTTTATTTTTAAATGGAACGGAAAACTTTTTATAAACTACAAACAGTTAACTACATAATATTCTGAGTGTATTTTAGATTGTTTTTAATGAAATAATATTGTGAGTGTATTTATCGAGTTTAAGACAAGATAATCGCACTTAAAAAAACATAAAGCAAACATATTTTGAAGATTATGTTTGTAACGCCAACTAATTTCATTTCATTTGCAAAAGTAGCCAGAAAATTTCATGCATTAATGGATTCAAAAAATTAAATATCTTTTATCTCTTTTCAATTAACGAATACATACATTTAATACCCTGATATCTAGCATACAACTTTCGGTTAGACATAAGCGTTATGTTCATACTTTTTATACTTTTGTTTCATTATTTATGCCTATTTTTGTTAGATTTTGCATAGTTGTCGTCCAGTTTGTCAATGTAATTTGTGTAAATTTTGTGGTGTATGTTAATTTGAAATTTTTGTTGTTTTTCAAACATATGACGTACATACGTGATGTTTTGTTTTTTTTATGTGATTTTTAAGTTAAGGGGGTGACATTTTTCTCTGCCCAAATTGATTTTGTTACCAAGAGAAAAAATTTCGAATAGCGCTATTTTGTTTTCTTCCGCATACATAGCAGTTATATTTTTCGTGGACGCGTGGCACCTCCCATACAACCTAAAATTTTGAATTTTTTTATTTCGGTACTTGTAATTATATTTAAGGTAAGTTTTTTCATAAAAATCTGATCCAAAATAGGACGAGATATGAGGAGATATGTGTAACTTTCAATACTATTCACGATATTAAAGTGTTTTTGTATCTTGGGTCCTGTAGAAGGTATTTGAATAAAGTTTGGCAAAAATTAGATGGAATATCTCGCATTATATGCGAGATATCCAGAATAGACATTGACAAAAAATTAAAACATGTAAACATTTTTTTATTGTTTTTCTCGATAATATCTTCTTGGCGTATGGGTCAAAACAGCAATAAGCCGAAGGAATGGCATTTTTTTAAACCGGTTTTTAGATATTTTATATAATATTTAAAATATACAGCAAAGGCTCTTTGCTCTTTGTGTTTAATAACTTTAAATTTATTTTTCCTATATAAAGGTATGAAAAATTATTTTTATTTTATTTATATTAATCATATAATTACAAATTATATGTTAATACCCTAACCGAGCACTAGCAACAAAGGCCATCGGCTCTTTGTAGCTAAAACAGACCAGAGCCTCTGGTGGGAACTGAACCCACGACCCCCGCACTGATAAGCTAGCACGCTACCAACTAGCCTACCGGGGCGCTCATATGAAAAATTATATTTTTGTTTAAAATATACACTGCAATTAATGATCAAAAAATATATTTTCCATGTAGATTTTAAGGAGCAATTATCGATACCGACTTTTTGGCGTATGGGTTAAACTAATAATAACTTAACGATTAAGCGATGTGAGGCTAATGACAAACATTTCTTTAGCATTGGTTTCAATTTAATGCACTCAGAATATTATGTAGTTTAATAAAAAAAAGTTATTAGTTCAGTGAAAAACAAAGGAAAATACATTTATTTTTAAAAGTAATTATTATTATGTTTATATAATCTTTTTCTATAAATTTGTTTATTTGAGGTTTAAATTTAAATTTTGCTTGCTGTCTGTTTCTAAAAAAAAAAATTTTAAATTCAAATTTGCTTTTTATTTAAATTGTTGATTCAAATAAACACACACACACATATGGGCATTCAGACAAAATATGTCTTTAGACTGTGTGAGTATATATTTATTTTGTATATAAAAAAAAAACAAAAATACAAAAAAAAAACGGAAATAATTTTAAATAAATGAATAATCAGTTATTTTTTACGGAAAAATTTTTATTTTTAACTGATTAAGCATTTGTTTCTTACTAATATGTCAATTGTTTAAACAACAATTAAAAATAAATAACAAACAGCAATTGACTTAAATGAAAAAGTAAGTAGACTGGTTTTTAAATGAAATACCATTTTTTTAAAATGGTATTTTCTGTTATTTTAACTTACAAACTATTTTAAGTGTGCAAATAAAATTGTCAGATAATTGGTCATTATATATACATTAGTCCCATGTATGGTTAAATATGAAGAATGTTATTGTTATTTTTGCTTTTATTTACACAAATTATTTAAAAACGTTTTAACTTTCAAACATCTCAACACCCCCTCACCTTTTAAAAACTTGCAAATTTACCATATGAAATTCAACAATAAGCTGCATTAATATCAAATGAAAAATCTCATAACAACAGCAACATTTATACAGGGTGACAAAATTACAATTGTACATTTATATATTCAAAATAATAAATCAATTTAAATATTTATTAGGCATCAGTTAATTTCACAGAAATTTGTATAACGCACTAAAAAAATTAAGTATTTGGGAATAATTTGACTTTAAAGAAATTTTAACTTAAAATAAGTATAAAATTATCTTAGAAACAAAATTTATACAATAATAGCTTTAAACCAAATGAGATTTACATAGCTTTAAATATTTTAATCATTTTCTTGTAGGAATGTTAAAGAAGAATATACGACCCTTATAATCAAACTTCAGCTCGAAATTCTAAAGCTAATTGGATAAAATTTTTTACATAAGTTTGCACTTCTTAAGGATAAAATCGTTCGAGCTTAAATTATTTAACCATAGCAAAGCGATTTTAACCAAATTTCTTGAGCGAATCTTCATAATTTTATTCATCTACCAGATAGTGGTCATTTAGAAGAAAAATTCAATAATTTTGGACCAGTTTCTCCCGGTTCTTTTTTATAGAAAGTAGAACTCGATGCCAAAGGATTGGACTACCCTTTGGGCACTTTTGACCTAGCAGAAGAAATCGAAAAATGCACGATAGCCAATTTGGATTTATCTTGCAAACTTGAAAACAGATATTTACATAACGAATCAATTCAGAAACTAGAATATTTGCTCTAAGAGACAGCATATGTGTTCCGATTTTGGAGAAAACGGGATTTGAACGGGATACTCTAAACACGTTTTTACAGAACTTTGTTACTACCAGTAATTTTTGACCTAGACCCAATTTTGAATACACCTATTCTTACACCTAAAATAGTTTGTAAGTTAAAATAACAGAAAATGTCATTTACAAGAAATGATATTTAATTTAAAAACCGGCCTACTTAATTTTCATTAAACAACTGCCACATCCGTAAGAAACAAATGATATAATTAATTAAAATGTCAAAATTTACCTATCAATTCCTTAAAAAATAAATGATCATTTATTTGAAATTGTTTCTCTTTTTGTATTTTTTTTATTTAAATCAAAAAAAGTATGTACGCATGTCTATAGATAATTTTTGTGTGAATGTGTTTGTGTATGTATGTGTGTTTATGAAGTTCTTGTAATTTGAATTGAAATAATTTTGTATATATTCAACCGATTTAAATAAAAAAACAAATTGAACAAATTTTTGAATAATTTTTTTTTTTTTTTTTGAAACAGACAGCAAACAAAATTTAAATTTGTAATAACTGTTAAGGACAAAAATAAACCACAAACTTCTGTTTTGTGGGTAAATTTTTATTAAATTTCTAACAAATGAAAAAAATAAATGAAACTGAAAAAAATCGGTAAATGATAGTAAATCATTTCGAATAAATGTATAAACAAGTATATATAGATATTTCTTTGAAATATAAATTAAACTACAAACACTAAACAACATTATATTCTGAGTGTATGTATATATTTCAGTATATTTATCCACTTCCTGACTTTACCTTTTTAAAATAACTAAGTATATTTATTAAATTTAATTTTTCGTTGATGCCACTCAGAGAATAAGGAAACATCGGTATTATAAAATAAAGAAATTTATTTTATTAAAAAAATACATTTTTAATAGAACCTAATAAATTTAGTAAACTAAGTTGTGAAAACTTAGGTAATTTAAGCTTTGGCGTAACATAGGGGGAAAGTAGTTTTTTATAGCTACTCGGTGCTGTAAAAATTCGGTGATCAGATGGGCTTTTTCATTAATTTAAAGAAGTTGTTAAACATTAGGACTTGTCACTATATATAAATAAGTGTTAAGATGCTATAAAAAGTCAATGTTTTGCTATAAAAGATCAATGTTTTCCATTGGTATTTAGTGTGATAAAAAGTTGCTTTATTTTATTTATTCATGTTATTGGTATGTACTTTGGAAAAATTTACCTGTTTGGATTTTTTTTTCGAAAAATTATACTGTTTAAGACTTCATAAGGAGGGGCTAATATTATCATTTTGGAAGTTGTTTAAAATAACTGTTAACTCCTTTGTATGTTCTGATAAAGAGATTCGTAAAGAATAATATCCATTTTATTTTGCTGGGAAGAGAAAACCCTCTTTAAACAATTTAATGGAATATTAACCTACTCCATGAAGGCCAAAATGATAAAACCCGGCCCGGAGCCAGAAATGACATGTGCTCTCTCAAGGATTCCGTGAAATTATCAATTTGCAACGTGCTTTGAAAACATGCAATCATGTTCGCGACATGACTTTAAAACTGTTTAAACAATACTCCCCCGTCTTAATACGCCTTATAAAAAAATCAAAATCATCGGATTTGGGTCAAGTTTAATAAAAATTGAATTAAACTAAAATCAATAAGTGCTGACTGTAAAACTTATTTGGATTTTTACTAAAAATTTATTTAAGTACATCTACATTTAAATCCTGAGATTTCTACTAAAATCCATCAAATGAAATCCCGCAAATTTGGGAGATTTGTAAGAAATTTCATAAAGATCTCACAAATGTGGGGACAGAATACAACACTACGCTTTGCTTATTTTGTAGACTTTTTGCATGAACAAGTGGCAACACTGATGAACAGCTGACCTAAAAATATCACAAAATAATGAAATATCATTTTTATATAAAACATAATAAAAATAAATTTAAACCCAATACTTATAAATATATGATTTTAGTTCTCGCTGCTGGCGAAGGAAAATACCTGTCTTTCTCTCACTAGTACATTGAAAATGCTTGATTCTATCTTGCAGTTCTAAAAAAAATTAAATAAAGTTACTTTACTTAATGAAAATTTTACTCTGCCAAAGAATAAAATGCTTTTTGGAAATATTTTTGCTACAATAAAAAATAACTCTTTTATAAAAAACATGTGGTTGTCAAATCAAAATCTCATTAGAAGCAAATGTAAACGGTCAAGATTTCTGTGTGTAATTTTCAATAAAATTTAGAAATTTAAAAACAGATGTAAACGCATTGACCAAATTTTAGTTTATTCTTTTTATATAGTATATCTTGATATTTTTGTTTCCACTGTTAACTTTGAACCCTGCAATCCTTCTTTTTGAGTGTAAACATATTTTTATGTATAAATATTTGTTTGTCACCCTGTTAATTATAACTACATGTTTTTGCATTAAAATGTGGTTCTGTTTTCACATAGTTTTATTTTAGTTTTATTTAGAGTGAGCTTACACAACAACAAATAGTTTTTAATTTTTAGAAATGTTTGTTTAATTTTGTGGTGCATTTACTATGGAAAATTATTTTCTTGTTCATATCAACATTAGAGTGCCTCGTTTTTTAGGGTTTTAAGAAAATATTTGATGCACAAACCCTGTTAAAAGTCATAAACATGTTTTGTGATAATTTCCAAAATATAAAGGCTCTAGTGATAACTGGCCGCGTGTAAAACCGTTTTAAAAAATATATATAAAATGTTTTTTGGAAATTAAAATTAGTAAACACAACATATGCCTTAAATATTGTCAAATTCAAAAGAGGTTTAAAGATCTATTGAATATTCATCACATTTATAAAGTGTTACATTAGGAGAAGCTTTTTCCCTGAGTATACGATACAATACAGTTACGGCTTAATTAGTAACCAAAATTAATAGAAGCAGTTAACAGCTTTCCAACTATATATCGAAAAAGAAAAACGGTTGAAAAATAAAACAGACACTTAAACTTAAATTAAAATCTCGAGTTTAAAGCTATTTTTTTTTTTTTAATTTTTTGAAGAACTTTTGAATCTCTTTTAAATTTGAGAAAATATTCGATTATAGGTGACTTAATGAATTTGTTATTCTTTAAAAATAACATTGATGTTTTTTCAACACATCATAAAACATGTCCAGATTTTTTTTTCGGGTGACTGCATCTAACATTTTTGTTTTTGAAGCACTCTAATATGCATTTATCATAAATTGTTTTGATACAAAGGATTTTTTTTTAATGTTTTATTTCTTAAGTAGTTTGAATGAAATATAAACAAATATAAATGGAATGTTTAACTTTCACACACAAACACAAATAAAAATAAAACCATAATTCAGAAGAAAAGTGAAATTAGCCAAGTGTTTTTAATTAAATAATATGTAGCAACATTTTATGCATTGCATAGACAAAACTAAAAAAACTATTTATGAAATTTTACTTTTATTCTAAGTAGTTGTGGTTGTAGAATTGTTGTAGAATTGTGAAAATATTTCGTTTATCATCAAGGTTTCCTTTTAGTAAAAATCTTACTTTAGTCAACACAACATTGCACGCAGAGAAAAAACATGTTTGCAACATGACCACTGCTACTATATTATGCTTACTGCATTCGGGTATGGTTGTCACAACCAAGTTATTGGTTTATAAATAGGTTCTAACCATCAATATGGTAGCAACCATCATTATAATAGTAAATATTTTATTATTTCATGATTGCCACTTTCTATTTTATAACTTGATTGGCTGTAACCATACTGTGGTAACGAAAATTCCGATTATAAGAAAAATATGATAATTATGGAACTTTAAAATGTTGACAACAATCAATTAATAGTTTTAAATTAAATAAAACATGACTTTCACATTTATAATTATAATACTGTCTTGATTTCATAAAACAAAATTGTATCAGCTCAGTCACCAATGTAAAAATTATATTATATGATAATTTTCACCTGCGGAGTTTTTTTCAAAAATACCTTATAAGTATAACATTAACATATAACATTATAATTTGCAGTAACCAATTCATTGTCAAACAACGTCATTGTTTAAAAGATTGTATATAAATTTTTTAAATGTTAAATTCTTTTTATTAAAAACAATAGTACTTTTCTGGAAAAAGTACTCAGAATATTTATAAATTAATTTTTATAAGAACAAGTCTGTAGAACCGAAGAGTTGTTTTGTATCAAAATGTTTCTTATACAAAATTCTAGCTTTTAGAAATTTTTCTGAGAGAAATATTTTTAGATTCTATGGACATTTCCTTAAAGTAAAGTTCTCAGATTTCTTAAAAAAAATTTAATTTCTATTAAAAACTAAGATTCTAAAAAAAATTAGATTCTAAGAAGATTTTCTAAAAAACTTTGAAAATGTTCATAGAATTTTTCAATTAGAAAAAGACCATAGAATCTACGTTTCTGATTAAAAAGGTCCTTAGAATTTACATTTTTTTACGTATTTTTCTTTAAAAAAAAGTTCAAAGAAACAAAGAAGTTATCTTAAACAAGTCAATAGTATCGAAGTTTTTCTTTAAGAAAAACATTTCTTAAAGAAATATTCTTAAATTTAAAGAACTATTTCATAGTTTTGAATCTTAATATAATTGTACGAATTATATTATGGTAAAATTATGAATATTCTGTTATCTTAATGTTATAACTATATTATAGTACGACTATTGTTGACACAATCATAATCATGCTCTTTCAATATGATTGCCCAAACCATGTTTTTCTATGAATGTGGCTCTTACTACAAAAAAACAGGAAATTCTCATTGTTGCAGCTAGAGTATTCAAAAAACCGGCCTTTTGGAAAAACCGGTTTCGGTTTTCTTCGAAAAATCGAATTTAAAAAAAACCGGTTTCGGTTTCGGTTTTTGCAGAAAAAAACCGGTCAACCGGTTTTTTTCGTTTTTTTTAATTTGAATAAAAAGCTTATATAATTTGTTAATTGTTTTAATTACAAACAAAAAAAATTAATATATAAAGTAATAAAAATAAAAAAAAGACATTTTATTTATTGGTTTTAATATTTTTTAATATAATATCTTAAAAATTAATATTATAAAGATCATTAAGTTTGTAAATTGGTAAAATTAGTTACGTTAGTAATTTGAACGTTTAAAACGTTTGGCATTAAATAAGTTTTTTTAATATTGCATTTTAAATATATAAAAAGAGAATCTGTTTTTCACTTCTAAAATAATATTTTAGAAATAATATTCAATTTAAATGTTTCGTTTTAGTGGAAAATACTCTTTCACTAATAGTACAATCACAATATATTTTCCGTTACCGACTGTAGTTTATTTAAAAAGTAATACGTAAAGTTTGTAAATGAAGAATCAATTGAAATTCATAGAAATTTAACTATTTGAATCAGTCATTCAAAATACCAACTATAAAAATTTACAGACATTCAGTAGGAGTTGATATTTTTCAGTTAAATGTAAAATTTTATGTTTTCTGCTTCAAAAAATAGAAATTCATATAAGTCTTTTTTGTTTTTTTTTTTTTACCAAAATAGTTTGTATAAATACAAAATTATTTCAATAAAAATTACAAGAAATTATTAAAATATACATACACACAAAGCCAGTAAAAATATATACATCTGCGTGTGCTGTGTTCTGTTTTGTAATTCCATACAAATAAAAAAACTTTCAATTTTAAAAACAAACCACAAAAGTAGTTTTTTCTAACTTTTTGTCAGTAAAAATTTGATGGTTATTTTAAACGACTTTTTATTGTTTTTACTACTTTTGTCGATTATTAAACAATGATTAAAAGTAAACAACAAAATGGTTTGAATATAATGGAAAATCAGTAGTCCTCTTTTTAATTGTATTTTCGATTAATTTAATATGTATTTTAAGTTGTTTTTAACGAAATAATAAATAGATGTTGGACAAATAGTCAAAAGAGAATTATATAAATTTTCCAACTTTTCAGTTATTTGGTCGCATTTTTCATATATAAAATCATATAATGATGAATGATTTTGTACAGTCTCTTTTTTAGGATTTTGAATACTGTTTATTGTGCTATTTAGATCAGAAATTAAACTATTTGAATTTGGAATATCCCAAGTTAGGTCTTCATCGGAATCTATCAGACTTACATCTAAATCTTCATAACCAACCAAACGATTATAAACGTGTTCGGAAAAAATAAAAGAGACCAAGTAACCCAGTTTTGATGTAATTAAAAAATCGGGTTAACCGAACAATAAAGACCGGTTTTCGGTTTTCTTCGAATTTACAAAATATTCGAAACCGATCGGTTAAAAAAAAAAAACCGGTTGACCGGTTTTCGGTTTCGGTTTTTGAATACTCTAGTTGCAGCACTTGCTTAGAAGTCCGAAAAGATTTTTTAAGGATTATTAAATTTGTTAAATTATTTTGCAGTAGATTTTTGTCAAAAACTCAAAAAGTATATTTTTATTAGTACATAAGACTTTTCTTTAATACATATTTTATATTTCAGAGTTGGGCCCCCATTTTAACACTCATTTATAAAGGGTTTTTCAACAGGGACGCTACAAAATTAGAACGACAGGGACAGCAAACGAAGCCATATTTCTTGCCGCTCTTTTGACATTATATATGGAACTCGATTTCTTTTGCATGGCCACCACGGGCACGCTTGCAGAAGTCCACACGCGTTCTCCAAACTTGGAACCACATGTCCTCTAAGTCCATATCATCCAATTGGGGCCAAAAGTATTCGGTTATCATTGAACGGTAGCGATTCCCATTCACAGTAACGTGCCGGTCTTGATTATCACGGAAGAAGTACGGCCCAATGACGCCGCCGGCCCATAAACCGCACCAAACCGTAATTTTTTCAGAATGCAATGATGACTCATGGAGTACGCGTGGATTGCTGTCTGACCAATAACGCATATTTTGTTTATTGACGAAGCCATTCAGCCAGAAATGAGCCTCATCGCTGAAGATGATTTTTCGATGAAAATCCGAATCATTTTCAAGTTGTTGCTCAGCCCAATTCACAAACATACTACGCTTCTGGTGGTCAAGCGGCTTCAGTTCTTGCGTCAATTTGATCTTGTAAGGATGTAGGCCAAGATCTTTTCGCAAAATTCGCCACAACGACGTCACAGAGATGCCCAACGCTTGAGAACGACGTGTGAGAGACACATTTGGGCATTCTTCAACTGAAGCCTCAGCGGCAGCAATATTCTCGACACTACGGGCACTTCGTTGTCTCACTGGCACGGGAACATTTTCTACTGTGCCTGTGGATTCAAATTTTTCCACTAGACGCTCAATTGTTGATCTGCTAGGACGATTATGACGACCATAAATTGGACGTAGCGCTCTTAACGTTGAGGCCACTGACTCCGAATTTCGGTAGTAAATTTTAATAATTTCGACTCGTTCTTGGCTCGTATATCTTTCCATCATGAAATGGCAAACCTTACTGAAGAGAAATGTCAAAAGAGCGGCAAGTAATATGGTGTCGTTTGCTGTCCCTGTCGTTCTACTTTTGTAGCGTCCCTATTGAAAACCCCTTTATAATTTTTTTTGTTTCTTACGGATTTGTCAGTTCGATAAACAATATATAAAATTAAATAACAAAAGCCAATTGGTTTAAATGAAAATTAAATAGACCGGTTTTTAAATGAAATATCATTTCTTGTTAATTTCATTTTCTCTTATTTTAACTTATAAACTGTTTTAAGCGAGGAAATACATGCATTTAATGTTAGGTTTCTAAACAAAGTGATTTTTGTAGGGCAGACAGCTGAGGAATCCTCAAATTGTAACGAAAGTTATAACCTGTAGTCAGTGCAAAAAAAAAATAAAGGCGTTTTTAATATTTTATTTCGTTTTCGGGCATCCGAAAAAATTTTCACTCAACGCCCACTTCTCAAATTTTTATCAGGACTTCGTTCACCGACTAGTTTTATAAAATTTGTAATTTTTCCAAGTTCCATTAAATCAGAGTTCATAGTCTGCCTAATCGCGATGTTAAGTTGAAAATACAACTGCTTATATCTATGAATTTATTCAAAAATTCTAACCTAAAATCCTTAATGAATGAGTGTTTTTTTACTAATGTGATTTGTTGTCTAACAGTATTTCTTTTATATTTTCCCTTGGCATTTAACATCCCTACGGGAAATGGACCAGCCACAGAGTTAGTCACGTGACCGGAACTTTGTGGCAGAAACTGGTCCTCGAGTTGGTTCTCTTATATGAAACTAACCGGTAACTTTAACATGGGCTTGCCATAGGAGGTGGCAATTTCTACCTTTTAAGCCACTTGCGACATATCTCTGACCTTGGTACCCTACCATATCACTGCATTCGTTTAAGTGAATGCGCAACAGAACAAGTTAGAATTATCTTACACATAACTAGTCTCATGACTGGCTCAAATGTACATACCACAGGACTGAGGACAAGTAATTAATAAAAAACTAGTTACATATCAATCAGAATGTGTTATGTTGCAGAACTTGCAGGGAATGAATAGTTTCGTGATATATCACTTGACTGTTGCAAGTGAACATGTCACAGAGCAAACGAAAATTAGTTAGCAAGTAACCTGTCAAAATTTCTTCCGCGTGTTTCATATTAAGAACGCGTTTCTGAAAGATTCCATAAGGTCCAGTCACTGAATTTATCTGCAATGTTTATTACAAAAGTTTTTACAATTTTTTTGTATTTGGCGATTTTAAATTATTTACTCAAAAAAAAAAAAAGTGCAGTCACAGAATGTGAATATTTTTCAAATTTTAACAAAATTGAGGAACGAAAAATTGTTTGGTTTTTAATTAAACGAAAAATGAATTCAAAATTTTCAAATTATGGGTTGGGATAAAAGCAGGTCTGTGGAGGTAAGTCTTCTCCAGACAGTCCTATTCACACTAATGCTCTAGGACGAAGTTTAGCTCTTTGGCTGCCAATATTTTTCCTTTAACTTTACTCTCAAAATCGCATCCGATCGCCAAAAAAATATTTTTCCAAAAAGAGAATTTTTGGAAAATTTCCAAGAGAGAATAGTAAATCAAAATCAAATAATTTAATTTTAAAAAATTATTAAATGGAATTGGTCCTGATTCACGAATTAAAATAAATTTTTTATGAGTTAATGTATTTTATATGTAATAAATGAATTTATATTTAATTCATTGACTTAATAAAAATTGCAGATGCAAATTAAATTTACCCTTAATAACTCAATGTTTTTATAAAAAATCGAGTACTTTAAACAAATTAAAAATCAAAAACGTTAGATCTTATCGAATTAGTGTGATCTTTTGATCGTTTTTGTGTTATGTTCAAAAATATTTATTTTTTGATTTAAACCATATACTCCTGCAGAAAATTCATTTGATTCAGAAAAATGCTTACACTTAAAAGATTTTCAGTATCAGGTTTTTTACGGCTAAGTGGCTGCAAACTTTTTATTATTTATAAGGATGATAAAGAATTGGTTTTGTTTTTACTTTTTTAAAATGAATTAAATTTGACTCAAATAAACGCATTCGAGGCGTATTGAGGATTCTCGTCAGAAAATGCTAGTTTAACCTTCCGCAAACACATTTTGATAAAATACAAAAAATTTAGATGCCTCATTAAAAATTACTATTTGAATATTTAAAAAATCTTATATTTCAAAAAAAATCGCCATGACTTTACGGGCCTATATAATTATGTTAATCTTTATAATAACAAACATTAACATATTGGTTAGAATAGTATCAAAACCGCGTTTACTACTAAGTGGGACATATTGAAAATTATTTAGTGGTTCATCGGGTTTATATAAAATTTTACACACACGCAACTATCGCAAAGACAAGCTGAATTCTAGTTTATTTAAAAAAAAAAGCTGAGCTAGAGTGGAGTGTTTGAGCGACTTTCAATTTAAAATTTCGCGAATTTTTGACCATTTTACAATTTTTGTGATCGTTAGAATTAATCAATGAATCGTTAATATTAATCAATGAATCATTTTTAACAAATCATTCCAACAAAAATTTATGAAATTGATATATATTTCACGAATTAATTTATAAAACAAATTATTCTATCGAAACAAAAGTAATTTAATATAAATTAAATTAAATCATATCCCACTTTATTCAATAAACAGCCATTTTGAATTATATAGCTGTGTAAATGAAACAGTGTCCATAGATGGAGTCAAGTGAAAAATAATTTGTATATATTTTAATTTGATGAATTTTGCAATAAAATTTTAACATTGTTAAGGAAAAAGAGTTAATTCAGTTATATGTCACTATCTAAACAGTTGGGTAATCACTTCTTTTTGAACTAGATTAGTAGTAGTTCAGTATTATGTCAGCTTGGCAACAGTCTTGGGATACACAGCAAAATTTATTGAACCAGTTCCGTGCTCTGTCATTATTTCAACTACAATAGTCCTAATTTTCTTAGTCCACATTGGTGTTATGTTCATTTCTCTTTAGTTACATGATATATCCAGAAAGAACCAGTCAATGTTCTGCCACCATTTCAATATTTAGGACACTGGCAATTTTACAGCAATTACCACTTTTTCAGACACTGAATTATATTTTACACCAGCTTTGTGACATGTCCCTCATTCATCTATCACAGATTTATCACCTAGGATCAATCGATCCTTCATTTCCCGCAGGGATGTATGGCTAATTCATAATAATTAAGGAAGGTTAAAGTAAGGTTTATAAAACTAATTTCCTTAAAAAAACTTTTTTATTAAATCTGCTTTAAAGCTAATATGAAACATAAATATTTTGCAATTTCTGTAATATTATATTAACAAACTAAAAACCAATTAAAAAAAAAACATAATTATAAAATGGAAAGCATTAAAAATTAAACAAATTGTTATATCAAAAGCCCAACTACAATTGGCTTAAGTGACTTAAACTAGGTATCGGTATGAAAGGATTTATGTCCTAACTAAATAAGAATTCTTCTCTTAATTATTTAAACTTTTTATTAGTTTTCTTTATTTATTAAAGTTAACAATGAATATAATATACGACTACTAATGTTCAGGTCTAGAAAAAGAAGAAGTGCTGTCAATTTTCATACAAAAGTTGACGATTAAAATATTAGTTTTTTTGCCAGATTCATAGGATACAACAAAACGAAAATTAAAAATTTTTTAAAATTAAAAATTTGTATTTCGAAAATTTTGTTTCACACCAAAACAAACCTTAAGTTACTTAAGCCAATTGTAGTTGGGCCTAAAGAATATTTGTTTTTCTGCTTGTGTGGTCATATGAAAAAAAGAAATCATAAGCAGATAAAAAGAGGAAACGGAAATGGCTTTTGTACACACACAAAGATTTTTAATCATATTTTCAGCAACCATAAAAAGTCAAAGAGATACATGTGAAGAAATTTGATAACAGTTTGTATTAAAACATAATAAAAAATGGTATAATGATGAAACTATTTGCAGGTAAATATGTACCCCAACATATTAGGTATTCTATGCAAAATCTCCTTCATAACACATAATCATGGTTACAAAAAGCTACGTTATTTATAAAATGCAAATGTTTTATTTTCAGTTAAAAACTATAGACATCTTAAAGATATGTCTGCATTTTTTTTCTCTTTTTAATATGACGCTGGCAAACTGCTTATTTGTAATCATAACAAAGAGTTTTTTGAAATTGGCATTGAAAAAAACTCTAGTAATACAGACAAATAGGTAGCTATATTTTTCTGTATTACTAGAGTTTTTTTTTTTGTATTCAAGAATTCAAATAAAAATTAAATATTTGAACTTGAGAGAATATATGTATACCGTTAGGTCATTTTTCGCTTTTTGAAACCCAGTTTTTACCACGTTCCTTAAAAAAATTCCAAAAAACTACCTTTGTTGGCAATTAGCCCATATTCTAAGGAACAAATCTTTAAAATACCAGGTTTATAACAAAAGAAATATGGACAGGCCGTTAAAAGGGAGACTTTTTCCTTATTGCCCCTATCCGCAAAAATATCCCAAAATCTTGTAGATGTGTACTGGAGGAGGAATCTGCATGACACATTTAAAGTTTAGAGCTCCAGCGATTTACGCTGTTTGATTAAGGGGAAGCTTTTACCCCATTTAACCCCATTTTTCACCATGTTCTTATTGAAAATTTCCAAAGAGATGTCTTTAGAAAATTATCATACAACAATGAGCACAAATTTAAAATTTTAGATTTCTGAGGGTTTAAATTAAATTTAAAGTTTCTAGCCAAAGCGGTTAAAGCAATTCTTTGAGGGGGCATTTCCGCCCATTGTAACAACCTTCATGGTTAAAAATCTTGAAAGCTCCTTATCAATGAAAAAGCCCTAATTTCAGGGGATTTATGTCCTAAATTCGTGGTTTGGACAGACCGTCACTGTTCTGCTTTTTGCCCCTCCCAGTAAAAATTTTCAAAAATCATATCTTAGCGGGCATCTGTGCCAGAGTTTGAACGTTCATGCCAAATTTCAAGTTCATACACTTAGAGAAAAAGTTTCATCATCATCGTTTAATGTAACACTCTACAAATATAATAACTGTTTCATAAAAATGCAAATTGAAAACATGTTTCTTCATATTTATGAAAGATTTCTTAAATGTGACTCAACAGGGGCGTGGATACTGAAGAGGGTTGTGTTGCGGCAAACCGAAAATATTAAGTATTCTATCCTGCTGGCTATGGAATTTATTAAATTTTAATTTTCTATAATTTACTAAAAAAAATTTTCATGTTTCTTTGCAAAAAATACAATTTAAAAAAAATAATATAATTATATGATATTAAATCCTATTAATACCATTCATTTGCATTTATATAATTTCGTTTTATAAGGCAATTGTATTTATTCCTTATTGGGTATACAAGTTAATAATGTCGATTTTTTGCTTGAAAAATGCATTTATTTGGGCAATTCACAGCTGGTATTGTATTTTGTATGTTGTATTGAAATACAATATACAAATACTTTGTTGTGAACAGTCAGTTGTATTTTCATGTTGTAAACCGGCAAATAGTAAAGAAGAAGAATAAAAATATTTATAAATTTATGGAAACAAGAAGAAACAAATAAAAATAAAACGATCAATAAAGGTAAAAGTGAAAAAGACAAACTAATAATTGCTTTATGTGAAAAACATAACATCGCTTCCAGATTCCAAGCTGTCTTCAATTATAGTGCACTCTATAATTCGGCTTCCAAACAAATCGTCAAGCTCATCGAAGTAGTTGCACATTTTTAATAAAGAATGATAAAACTACGAGTATATATGTAAAAAAACTTACTTTTAACAGTTCCGCCATCCTTACTGCCGGCTCCTGTTGACCCCTCCTATGCTTTAGCTTTGTTGTAGCTTACTCGCATATTTCTGGTTTTTCCTCTAACCTGCGTCCAATCAATTGGTACATTTTTTTCGCTACAGAAGCGCTTGTAATAGCTTTGAGCTGTTGGCTTTTGAAATAAAACTCAATATTAGAGTACATATTTATTGACACAAACAGGCAATAATACATACCTCGAATTCCCGATTTTCCATTAAAAAGTCAATTAAAGACTTTTCTTCTTTTCTTTTCTTCACTGACCACTTTCTTGTTGGGTTTAGGCGAATGCGTTTTGGTTGAGACTAAAAAGATAAAATACATATGAGATATATATAATCGTATATTTTTAAAGAAATAAACTTACCGATGTATTTGTATTATTTGCCATTTTCTAATTTTTATTTTTTATCAACAAATGAATTTTCTGTTTTTTTTTTTTTTTTTTTTTTTGTTCTTTTTATTACAAACTAGCATTCACTTGAGACTGATATGTTATGCTACACAATACAACACTTAATAAACACAGCAAATGAAATTGTAAAGTTGTATCAGATTTTTAAGTGTAAATTACCAACAACAATTTTACACTATTGTAAAGTAATACACGATACAACAAATACAACGATACAATACCCATTGGGAATTGCCCAATTATAATTTCTGATGTGAAGCTTATCACGGAAAGGGCGTTCTGCATTGATCGAAACAAATGGTAGTCAGAAGGGGCAAGGTCTGGGCTATAAGGCGGGTGAGCCAAAACTTTCCATACACTGTATTTGACCGGTCTTGCAACATGTGGCCGAGCGTTGTCATGATGGAAGATTATGGCCTCGTTTCTGGTCGAATATTCTGGTCGTTTTTAGTTGATTGCTCTCTTCAAACGAATCAATTATGTTTGGTACATCACCCCTGTGATCGTCTGACCCGATTTCAACACCCAGCAAAACTTTGGTAATGGGTGCGATATTCTCATGCGTTATCTTGTAAGCAAAAGGATAATGTATGTTTGTTTTGATAACACTACCGAAAAAACGTAGCGCAACAATTCAACAAAGTTTAAAGCAATCAAATACTACATGCGTCGATAGCTCAGTGGGTAGAGTTCTTGGCTGGCAACCAGAGTTCCCTGGTTCTATTCCCATCATGACCACATTATTTTTAATTACAAATACTTTAAATAAAATATTTGTAATAATTTTTTTTTTAATAAAAATTCCTCTTTTTTACAAAATCTATTTTTAGACACATTACTTTTTCCATTCTCGTAACCATATAAGTAACCCCTTACATTATCAACTCTAAAGTAATGGGTATATACATTAATTTGAGGCTCATCGCCTTTAAAATTCATCAATGAAGTAAGGTGTAAAGTAATCCATCGGCCCCTATGGCTATACATTACTTTACCCATTATTTGGTAATGTGTGGTTTTGCTGGGCAGCTCATGATACAAACACCCTTCTGATCTCACCAAATACAGAGCATTACCTTGGCGCCATGGATATTCGGCTTCGGTGTTGATTTGGCTGGTTGGCCGGGTTTTACATATGACTTTTTGCGCTTAGGATTATCGTAATGTCTCCATTACCAGTAACAATACGATGCAAAAATTACTTATTTTTGTAGCGTTCAAGCAGCATTTCCGACATGCTTTTGAATGAATCCCAATGCTTTTAAACGTAGGGAAATGGCTTGTTGTGTGACTCCCAATGATGTTGCAAGTTCTTCTTGCCTTTGACGATAATCTTCGTCGAGTAATGCTTGCAATTCTTCATCTTCTGTGTCGAAATCATCACTTTTGAATCGCGCAAACCATCGTTCACAAGTTTTTTGAGTTGGTGCATATTGACTGTAAGCTTCTACCAACAATCGATAACTTTCAGCAGCTTCAAATGAAAGAAGGTTATCAGACATCCCCGCAAAATATCTTCTTTAGGCACAAAATTCGACATTATTATAGTGATTGAAAAAAATGTGTGTTTACACTTTGGCGTCTCTCATATACTAAATCATAATGACAGATGTTTACACTCCAAAATACCATATTTGTTATTATAGACACAAACCATATGTGATAGTTGTATAGAGAACCATTTAAAATGGACAACCCACAAAGAATGTCTCAAATGTGAATGGAAGCATGTTATATGATTTTCATAATGTACATGTGTATATAGATGTTATTTGATGTATTAGTATTAGTGTTTGTTTACCTATGATTTGCCTTTTGGATAGATTTAAATTGGCAACATAAACAACTTCAAGGCAAAATATCTTCAAATTAATGTGATGCCTACTCCTTGTATAATATACTCGTGCACAGAGCTTGATGTACCTACATTAAGTTACATCTAGAGTTGAAAAAAAAACACAACCGTTGATTGCTTGTTTTAAATGGCAAACGGCAAAAAAAAACAACTTAAAACATAGCAAGGGAAATGTGTTTTTAAAATTATAGTTAGTTATTCCCTCGAGGAAAATAATATAACTTGACTACCTTTGATGATAGTTGTATGTTGTATACATCTACTTTGTATATATTTTGATGTTTGATAGACATCATCTAGGTGTTCTCTACATGTATATAAAAAGAGGCTTAAGCCTCGATATAAAATACACAAATACATATTGTATGGATTCACATATGAATTTGTTTGTTAGTATAGGTATATAACTAACTATATGTTATATTATATATTTATTACACATAATAAAGTGTTTGTATATTAAGTATGTAAATAACTTTATCAATCAGTTACACTTTCGTTTTTGCTTTCTTTCATAAATTTGTGTTGTTTTTGTATAGTTTGTATAATAAACAACAAACAAAAAAACACAAATTTCTGGCAAAATAATTACACAAAGATACAATAAATAACAAAAAAAAACACAAACAAATTTCTAGTAAAAATAATTATACAAAGATTATGCTAAAGTCATCTGCAAATACCCTCCAGAAATTTGACATCCGTAAGGAAAATGTAAGAAATGTGCTGTTACAAATAACCTACTTATCATAGGATTATAGTAATTTTAAAATTTTCAGGGCAATATTTATAAATATATATTCAATAGAAAGATTAATTGTTTGCAATCTGATATCCCTCTTAAAGGCAATAAAGTACTGGATGTGGATCATGTAAAAAGAGGCTTTAACTAAATAAAAAACAAAAATCAAAATAAAGATATTTTCAAATATTTTTTGTGGTCAAACACAAAGTTATTGTTCGGCAATTTCACCATTGGACGAAAATGTGTTAACATTTAAAATATCATTCATCTTAAATTTACATAAAACAATAATAAATTTTTTGCCATAATTTTGACTTTCTTAGCATCTCATCTACATTTCACTACTTCCAATAATTGGTCTACAATAGATCAATGTTTGTACATGATTATCACAGACTAAGATGACTGTAAGAAAAATATTTTACTAGGGGAAGGCTTGCTAAGAATTTTATATTAAATTTTATTCTTGTTTTTTAATATATTAAAAATTTAAAAAAAATATAATATGTATCTTAAAATTATGTAGAAATATTAAAACTTTTGAATTTAAAACTTCAAATCAAGCCAAACCTTGGCTTAGGCATTATTCAGGAACAATGGTTTAATGACTTTCTGGTTTTAGGCGCAACGTTAAACACACTAAAGGGTAAAAATTGAACTAAACTTAATTTTTGGTATATTATTACTTTATTAAAAATAACAAATATTCCCATTATTTATGGAACAAGACTGCGGCTAGCTTCGCAGAAGGTCAGTCCAATTTTCCAAGACTTTATTGGCGGTTTCTGGTTCTATTTCACGAATGGCTCGTAACAATATTATCCATTACGGTGTGGATCGTTTCTGGATTATAAGCATAGCATTGGTCTTCAGCGGCACCTCACAAGTAAAAACCTAAACGGTTCTACTCGCAGGTACGAGGCGGCCAATTGGCCTCGCCAAGACGGCTGATAACACGATTAGCGAATTTAGTATGCAAAAGATCTATCGTTTGATAAGCTGTGTCACATGGTACGCCATTCTGCTGAAATCAAAGATTATCATATATTCCATTTCAGCCCATGAAAAATCTGTAATCATGGCTCTGTAGCGCTTGTTTGTCTGACGTTTCCAGCAACATTCTTAAAAAATTGGGCTAATGATGCCACCACTCCAAAACTAACACTAAACTATCACTCTCTTTGGATGCATTGGCTTCTCGCCAATGACGTGCGAATTTTCCGATCCCCAGATTCAGAAATTTGTTTATTTTCATAGCCGCCAATATGAAAATGCGTCTCATCAGAAAAGATAATTTTTCTGCCAAATTCGATGTCCGATTGCAGCTTCTGTAAGACCCAAACTAAGAATCCGTAACGAAGTGGACAGTCATTTGCATTCAATTGCTAAGTCAATTGGACCTTGTAACCGAACAACCGAGATCTTTGAGCGTGAACTGCGGATTTCTTTATATCAATGGCGAGTCGATGTTCTTGGATAGAATTGCACTTTTTCGGCCTCAGCAGCCACATTCATATCTGTACGCACGTACAATGACAGGGACCATGAGTATTGTCCATTAGCTAGCCAGTCTCACCACACGCGCAGTGGATGCCTCGTTTCGCCAAATCTTCGTTTCAACAAACGCACAGTTTGGGCAACACAGCACCTACTTTGGAACTAAGTTTTCAATATTTCCCAATGTGGATTAAGCGTAAAGGGACTCATTTTGGTCCAAGTACTGACTGATAGTCAATACTGCGAACAATAAATTTCTGTCAGTGTCAAAATAACATATGATTTAAAAATATACCTGTATTTGGACCACCCTTTATATATCAATGCCAAAGGTAAACCAATATCCTGATTAATAGCTGAAAAGAAGATAAAGACTTTTCCATGTAGATACTCGATTTAGATCAACGGACCTTATGTCAGCGAAGGTTGAACTGAAAGGTGGCTGCTGCATCATAATTGCCTCCAGTTATATGGCACATGACATCGGAAAGTGAGGTTACCGCTGTCATCCATGCTGCTTATGATGTTATTATCCTGAGAAGTGAAGACAATGTGAGGCACATTACCTGCGGTAGCACTAGGATCAGTAGTGATTTTCTATTTTCTTAATTTTATTTACAATAATAATCTAAGTATATGTAGTTATGTTGTTTTGGTATTAAGCTTAGTTACAATTTGTCCGTGTTCCATTCCTCTTTAGAAGAAAAGCTGATCCGAAAAGGTCTATCAAAATTAATTAAAGGATATAGAAGTCAAATTGTTGTGTGAGCTGCAGAGGCAGCCGGTTGTGAAATCTTTCATGTTTTGATCATCCAATAACCCGTAGCAGCAAGTCGTGCGATGGAGTAAGTCCTTATCGTACCAGTAACTCCAAGACAAGCTGAGAGCTGTTTGGTAGTTGCAGTCAACCACAGAATTGAGCTATTTTTGGACTCAAAGTCCATTCTGAAGCAAATATCTTCCTGCGGGAGTAGAAATCAAACCCTGTCCACGATGTTAAGATTCCACTATAGTTTCGAGTTTAAAACAATTTCAAGTTAATTAGCATATTCGGAATGGGTGAATTCACAGCCCTGATGCCGCGGCAGTCAGAAGCCTGGTTTGATTACGGCACCTGCTCAGTTTTACTCGAATGCATTCCTTTATCCTAGCCAGTTGCTATAAGAATCCAGAGTGCTGGTCAGGATGTCCAGAAGCATCCCTGTTTCATATTGACCGCATAGGTAACGACTTAAACACCCTGATTTTACAGCGTCGTAAATCGAGTAAATATCCAGAAGCCGCAATAATGATGTCTTCACTCCACCTTGGCGTATTCCTCACCTACCTTGTTTTGATCACTCGCAATTACCGACACGAGCATTGACAATCAAAGAGTCCAGCATTTTCACTATCCAGTCGCTAACAAAAGTTTCAACAACCACTTCCAAATGAGCGTTCTCCATTGCGTCAGCTTTGACATTATTTAAAGCTCCTCCTATATCTAAGTAAGCAGCCAGGGTTTATTTTCCAACCTCCAAGGATCTCTACACTACCTTTATAAGTTCCTGAAGCGCAGTTTCCATTGAGAGGCCCTTGAGATATGAATATTGACTTCTAGAGAGTTGTGGCGATCTGTCAAGTTAAAGTATTTTGTATGCTTCGCTGAGTTTTTTTAGCGTCTTAAACAAAAGTCCTTTGTAGCTTTTGCAAATCTTAGGAGTAAATATTGGGACCTTGAATAAATAAAAAGTGTTTCACCAAAGAGGCCGCCACTATTATATTAACCAGTATTCCAGTTTCCAATGTCTTGCCGGTAAAACCTATTATAAATGAGCGTCTGCCAAAGCTTGTGTTATTTGGTTGAAAAGTAAGCACCAATACTAAATATTATGAGATAAAGTGTTTTTGCGGGGATTTTTTTCTATACTTTAATATAGAGCAATTCCATATGAAAGCGATCACCTTTTGGACGACCCCTCTCCGATTTTAAAATAAATAGTCTCAATCGATTGCCCAGCAAAAAATAATGTACCTACATATTTTTTTTTTTTTTTTATAGTGACTGGTTTAGTGGTGGTGTACACCACTGTCATGTGACAAAATTGAAGAATTCTTCATAAGGGACCTCATTGAAAGTTGTTTTAAAAAAAACTACTAAAGCGATCGCAACGAGTGATAGCTCGTTGGAAAGGTATTGAATCAGGCTTTAATTGAAAAATAAAATTTTCCTTTTTTTTCTCAGAAATTTACCTTTTTTCCCATGAAAATTAAATTTTCAAAATTTCCACAGAAGCTCCTAAATTTTCCGGCTAATATTATTTTTTTTGGATTCCTCATAATTTTTGCTTTAAGAATCAGCAATAAAAAAATGGGCCCCGACTCCTTGTTTGGACAGGAGAAGAGCATTTAAGAGACCACCTTGTTCTCATTGTTTTTATATTTTTTATAATTGAATTATTTTTAATTATTTAACATTATTTTATTTTATTATTAAAAAATACATTTTAAAAATTATTTTACAGTTAAAAATACATTTATGAAGAAAAAATAAATTTTTTTTAAAAGCCCCAAGTTGAGTGTGTAGTGAATATGGTCTGCCTGCCTTCACAAGATCGGCCATAAATCCATGGATAATAGCAGCAGTGGCATGTAATGGCACACCAAACCCGACTGAGGCTACAGGTCATAAAATGTTTTGTAAATTTTTTAAATTACCAGGTAATAAATATTTCGCCTAAAATGACACGTGCAGAAAAAAGTTATAAAACACGGATTTTCCATAAATATGGCGAAATATTTATTACCTGGTAATTTAAAAAATTTACAAAACATTTTATGACCTGTGGTCGGCTTATTGGCAGTAACCAATTAAGCCCCTCTTTAAAAAACATTTTATGACCAGTAGTTCACGCAAATTTTCCTATTAAAGAAAAGCAAATATCGCTTATTTTTTTTTACCTATTTTTTTACCAAAAAATAAATATAAATACTTCACACACTCTGAGTCAAATTTCAGTTAAATACTAAACGTGAAAGTGTTAAAGTGTTTTATTTTTGTAAATTAAAGAGTGAAGCTGTAAAGACAATTTAGCTGTAAAGACAATTTAAAGTAAAATGAATAAATTTTGCTGCAATCCGTTTAACAAGAGTGGACATCGTTCGAAAAAGATAAAAGTATTAAAATTAACTGGTGTTTCGAAGCGATACATGAATGAATTAAATATACAATACGGTGAAGAAGCAGAATTCATTTGCCCCAAGTGTAAAATTTGTCTCAACAAGCAAATGCATTGAAACAAATGCAACCACAATCCGAGAGTGAAATGACAATTGAACAAAATGTTTCATCTGATAGTGAGGCAGACATTCCGATGGTCAATATGTCTTTGAGTCCTTTGAATGAGGCTATTACCACTTTAGGTGAAACGCCTATTAGAAAAAGAAAGTTGCGAAGTGAAAAATACAGGAAAGATAAAAAAGGCAAGGTTATGAGTGCAATCGCGACAATATTTGATGAAGGCTCTGATAACGAATGTAGATGACGGCAAACAAATGATTGAGCAGTTGAAAAGAAAATTCAATTTAGCGACCACTTTTCCGGAGAAATATCTCATTTTATCTGTGCTGCCTCAATCATGGTCTATACGCAAGATTTCTGAACAGTTTCAAACATCTTTTTACATCGCGAGAAGAAGCAAAGAATTAGTTCGACAGAAGGGCATATTGGCGACTCCCACCAAGAAATTTGGCTCAAGGACCCTTAGCGAAGCAACGGTGAAATTGATTCAAGATTTTTACTGCAATGATGACAACAGCCGCGCCTGCCCAGGTACACGTGACTATGTTATCACACGTGAAGATGGAGAAAAAGTACACAAGCAGCGCAGATTATTATTATGTAATCTATCCGAAGCATACCATCAGTTTAAAGAGAAATACCCAGCAGAAAAAGTGGGATTTTCTAAAATTGCCATCCTACGACCAAAAGAATGCGTGCTGGCATTAGACAGGCACGGAACGCATTCAGTCTGCGTTTGCATGTTTCATCAAAACATCAAATTAATGTTCTTTCCATGCAAGAAATTTAAAGTATTTCACGGTGAAATTGAAACATATAGGGACCTCCTGTCGAAGTCGTTGTGCGCATACCCCACGGAAAATTGTCATCTGTCCAAATGCGACAATTGTCCGAAGATTGACGAGCTAGAGCAATATTTGGCGGAAAAGTTTGAACAGCTGTTAATTCAGGAGGTGCATTTCAAACAGTGGATAATTAGCAGCGGCAGATGTTCCCTTGAGACCGTGGTAAAGCAGATTCCGGAATTCATCGAGGAATTCGGATTCAAGTTGAATGAACTGAAGGCGCACCATTTCATATCCGAGATGCAATCGAAATTTCTAAAGGAAAGTAAGGAGAAATTAGCCCAAAATGAATTCATTGTGATAAGCGACTTTGCCGAGAATTACACTTTTCTCGTTCAGGATGAAATTCAGGCTTATCACTGGGCAAACGACCAGTGCACGGTGCATCCTTTTTGCATTTATTTCAAAAACGAAGATAACTAACTACAGACCGTAAGCCTTGTTGTTGTCGCGGAGAGTTTAGCTCATAATTATGTGTCCGTTAATTTATTTCAAATGAAACTGTTTGAATTCTTAAGATCAAAATTCGATGCAATCGACAAAGTAACGTTTTTCTCAGACGGCGCGGCTTCTCAGTACAAGAATAAAAAAAAAATTTACAATCTTTGCATAATTGAAGAAGAACAAAACTGCAAGGTCGAGTGGCACTTTTTTGCGACGTCCCACGGTAAGGGCCCATGCGATGCGTTAGGGGGAACCCTAAAACGCATGGCGACTAAGGCAAGTTTGCAAAGGCCATATACTGACCAGATCTTAAATGTACAGCATTTGTTTTCGTGGATTTAAAGCAAGGAAATTGCCATTAACACAGTTTTATGCACTCAAAAAGAACACGATACCATGGAGCGACGACTTCAAAACAGATATAATAATGTCAAAACTATAACTGGAACGCAAAAGTTTCATTGCTTCATACCAAATATTTCTGATATGTCAATTAATGTAAAGCGGTACTCTTCGTCTGCCGACGTGCTAAATTTAAAGTTACTTTAATTTTATAATGATGCCAAGACAATTGAAATTTTTAATAAATATTGTAATTAAGTATAAGTAGCAAAATAAGAAAGATTTTTTCTTCATAAATGAATTTTTAACTGTAAAATAATTTTTAAAATGTATTTTTAATAATAAAATAAAATAATGTTAAATAATTAAAAATAATTCAATTATAAAAAATATAAAAACAATGAGAACAAGGTGGTCTCTTAAATGCTCTTCTCCTGTCCAAACAAGGAGTCGGGGCCCATTTTTTTATTGCTGATTCTTAAAGCAATAATTATGAGGAATCAAAAAAAAAATAAAATTAGCCGGAAAATTTAGGAGCTTCTGTGGAAAATCGGAAAATTTAATTTTCATGGGAAAATTTAATTTTCATGGAAAAAAAGGTAAATTTCTGAGAAAAAATAGGAAAATTTTATTTTTCAATTAAAGCCTGATTCAATACCTTTCCAACGAGCTATCACTCGTTGCGATCGCTTTAGTAGTTTTTTTTAAAACAACTTTCAATGAGGTCCCTTATGAAGAATTCTTCAATTTTGTCACATGACAGTGGTGTACACCACCACTAAACCAGTCACTATAAAAAAAAAAAAATATGTAGGTACATTATTTTTTGCTGGCAATCGATTGAGACTATTTATTTTAAAATCGGAGAGGGGTCGTCCAAAAATTTGCCAATTTTGATCGTTTTCATATGGAATTGCTCTATAAATAAAAGTGCGGCCAAAGGTCATCGAATCTTAGTGCAAGTTTATGACGAGCATACTCTATCTGAACAATCGTGCGGGAGGTAGTTTGGTCGCTTTAAAAGGGTTGATTTTGAGCTCAAAGACAAGAAACGGCTTGGTGAACCCAAAAAGTTTCAAGGCGAAGAGTAAGAATCATTACTTTACGTGAATGAACGCCAAACGCTTCAGTTGTTGTCAGAATCATTGGCAGATGATGAGTCGACAGTCAGTAAACGCCTAAATGCCATGGGATTAATTGTGACTGGCGATGAGAAGTAGATCCATTACAACAACCCTAGGGGCAAAAAGTCATGGATCTCGCTCGAACAGCCATCAACATCGTTTGCAAAGCCGAATATTCATGAAGCTTATGCTCTGTATTTGGTGGGACCACCGCACATGATCTACTACGAGCTGCTAAAACTGAATAAATCGATTACGGGGGAATCTGCGCACTGAAGGAAAAAAGGCACGACAAAGTCATTTTGCAGCACGACAATGCTCGGCTACATATTGCAATACCGGTCAAGACTAACTTGGAAACGGTGAAATGGAAAGTCCTACCGCACCCGCCATATTCACCAGACATCGCTCCTTCTGACTACTTCTTGTTCCGGTCGATGACATATGGCCTGTCCCAGTAGAAGTTCACTACGAGTACATATGAACAATGCAAAAAATGAGTCAATGATTGGATTACCTCAAAAGAGGAGTCGTTCTTCCGAGCTGGTATCCAACAATTGCTAGAAATATTAAAAAAAGTTTTGGCCAGGTATAGACAGTGCTTTGAGTGAAATATTTATAACCATCTTTGCACAATAAATCCGTAAATTTCGTAAAAAAAAACTCCCATTATTAATTCAAGGTCCCAATACTACCTTAACATTTGGCCAGCTGAAGGACACGTAGCTGAGAGAGTGAGACAATGCGGACAGGTAAATTTTTACACTAGGTTATTCACTGAAAACTCTGAACACCGCAACTAAAAAACAAGTAGGGCAAATAATGTACCTTGAAGATTTTTTGCATTTTTCAGGCATATTTTAGCACAAAATTGTTTCTAGAAGGTTTTTAGTCTAACTTAGCGAACAAGTTTACCATATATAAGGAGAATGGTCTACTTTATAGCGCCAAAAGTGAACTTTTGAAAAGATTTGAAATTTAAACTGTCGTTAAAAAGTATAAAAATTTATTATTTTTTTTTTTTGGAAATCCCCACTTAAATGAACTTTGAAGCAATTTTTATAATGAAACCTATTTATATTTTAACTACGTCTTGAGTAAACAAGCTCTCTGCAAATTTTGGTTTCGATAAAATCGTTATTTTTTATTTTTGTCAATTTGGTGTTATAAAAAACAGTCTTAATAGAAAACAGAATGGATTTATTTCAAGCCGTCACTTGCAAAAGTTATAGCATCTTTCAATAGGGTTGCTACATTTTGGGTCACATTGCACAAGCCTTAAAATTTAGAATTTTTTATTAAAGTCATTTACCATAAAATATTTTTTAGATAATAACAAACAAAAATTAGTGAATTTGAGAATTACAATATGGGATTCTTTCCATTTTAAATTGGTCTAGATTACTTGTTTTATTTGAAGTTGCAATAGCTGAAA
Organism: Eustalomyia histrio; assembly: GCA_949748255.1. NCBI lineage: Eukaryota > Metazoa > Arthropoda > Insecta > Diptera > Anthomyiidae > Eustalomyia > Eustalomyia histrio. The sequence continues at coordinate 59,322,886 of OX456523.1, read as the reverse complement.
CAATACCCAAAGTTTGGTCTAGACTACTTATTTAGTTTACCATTATAATAAAAATGCGGCGAATGCAATAATAAGGAAATAATTTACATAAGAAATTTCTTACAGTAGAAATGTGAAAAGCTTTGTAAGACTTTTGCAACATATATATTTACTGTTTCTATTCTCAAATATTTATTCATCTTTAACATCATATACATACATATTTCGTATCTCTCCTTAGGGTGCTGAAAATATTTTTTGCAAAATTTTTCACGATTTTAACATACCCTCTACTATGCAAGACGATGGTTGTGTAAAGCAACGCCTGAAGTAAAAATTTTTTTAATGTGAACATGAAAATCTAAAGGATTTTTTTATTTCTTTATTTTTTTGCTAAGACACTAAAATACTTCAGTACTGTTTCTATAGTAAGTGAAACTAAACTATTTGTCGTAGGTTACTTAACACTTTTAGTTATGAAACAGATGAGGGTGACCTGTGTATGTATGTTTCACTACTGCTCTTGGTGTGCAATTCTGTGACTATTTGTGGAAAACATACTTTACTACTGTAACAGAAGATGTAGGCAATAATAGCAAAAAAAAAATGTATTTAAAATCCTTATTTTTCCTCGAGGATTTTTTAGTTTATAACTAATTGCTTTGGCTTATGCCTTTTCGGCAGTAGATAGGCCAGAGTTTATACATTTTTCACTTAAGCCAAAAAATAATTACTTGCCCATCTGAATTGAAGGAGTTACGTGATTTATGGTTAAAAGGGGAAAATGAAAATAATTTTCAGAGGATACAATCTAAGCTTAATTGAATAAAGGATTGTATTTAATATTGTGTGTTTTAATAGTTGAATAAAAGACAGGACAACTCGAGATTTTTTATATTTTTTTTGTATATTCTATTCTGTGAAAAGTTTTTCTAAAGCCATATGCCAAATTGTTCTTCAATATTAATTCAAATGAAATGTTATATAAAGTTGTATGATTCGCGAAGTGGATATTCGCCAAGAAAATAATTATATATAACCAAGACTGGAAATTTTTGCGTTATTTTTGTTATAGCGCACGATATTATAACAAATCGAATGATTCGGTTGTAATAAATGAAGTTTCAGTTGTGAAACAGTCAAATGGCAGTTGTATCAATAAATTTCCTGTTTTCAAAATCGAACCATTAAAACAAATTATAATTTAAAAGTATATTTTGATTGCGACAATCAATATATTCTGTTAGCACAACTAAATTAAAATGTGGTTGCTTTATACTTTAGATGTTGCAATCAAAATTCAGTTGCATTAACCGAATTATATGGTGGAAACCTAAATTCAGTTGTGCTAACCGATTTCTATTTTAGAAATTAAATTTCGGTTAGAGCGGATTGTTAACCCATTCCCGACCAGTGATGCCATGAGACATCGCGATAATTCCATGAAATTTTTAATTTGGCCGCGTGCTATAAGCACACTGGCACATGCTCGAAGCCGGTTGTAGCTCCATATTGGTGAGACTGGGCCTAATACGATTACACTGGGGCGGGCCCTGGAGGGCACATGAGGACAGCAGGTTTGTCAAGCCAGGGTCATGGACAAGCTGTTACCAAGGCAGATGTTTGCCAGGAATTACGATGTGATCATCTTGAGAGGGTATATTGACCATCGGCGGCTCGAAACAGATCAATTGAGATACGGGTTTAGGCGTCTATGAACCAAATTTTCAACGTGCCTTTCGACATTTTTGTATGTCTCTTAAAATGGGTACAAGGGGGACACTTATTTATGTTATTAAAGACAGTCAAGCGGCACTCAGTGTATTATTGTCCCATAACGTGCCGTCTAGGCTTGTCCTTGACTGGATTGATGCAACAAACTAATCCATAGCTAGGTTCCATGGCACGAAGGGCATGCGGGCAACGAACGGGCTCACAGGTTGGCCAACTGCTAGCCCGTTGCCTTTTTTTTTTTGACCCTGAAACTTTCTGTGGTGCACCTACGGAGTATATCAGAGAAAACTCCAGGGGAATTATTTCTCTAAACAGGAAAGATCTAAGGGCCTTAACGGTTATCTAAGGTACCATTTAAGGACTGGGATTCTGAAACAGGGAAATATATACTCTGGGTATGTCCTGGGATTCGCGGCAGGAGTCTACAATTCCTTGGTGGAAATACGCTAACAGCCTTGGAAATTTGGAAACCTGTGTGTAGCAGGGTGATTGGCTTCATTGGAAGCCTCAATACGAGGGCGGATCAATAAGTCTGTGACTTTCATAGTTATATGAAATGCAGCACTGCTTCCATCAAGTTCCGTCACAGCTGTTCAAAACATACCACTTCGTGACTTTCTTTAAAAAGGGAAGAAATTGAATCTCGAGTGCTCATTAAACATTATTTTTTGCGTCTCACATGGCTCATTGGTTTCAATTTTCAACGATCACTTGCTTGATCACAGCTTAGTTTTCATTGCAAAAATCCATGAAGTAGACTACGAATTGCCCCGTCACTCGCCTTATTCTCCGGATTTAACCCCCAGTGTCTAGCTCCAACGCTGAAATTTATAGATCAAACAAATGCCTATTTTATGGACCTCGAAAAATCCTGCTGTTAAACCCAAAGTAAATGACGGAACTTGCTCAAAATTTGACAGTAGTCTATTAACAGATGCTACTTAATGGGAGCGGTGTTGCATTTCATATAACTACCAGTGAAGTTCGAAAAGTCGCGGACTTATTGATCTGCCCTCGTATTTAGGGCAAAATGAGGCTGCACAAAAGATCGATTTTTGGTCGCGGTACTTAGGGTCTTTCTTATCCAATTGAAACATATTTTTTAAAATTCAGCTTTCTAGCCATAACGGCCTATCAAATCCGGGGAAACCTTTGTTCCTTTTTAACCCCCCCATTTTACCACGTTCCTGGAGAAGATGTCAAAATGTGTCTCATTAGTAATTCAGACCGTACTTCATGGATCAGTTATTTTAAGTTTCAAGTTTCTAGCCAAAGCGGCTTGGACAGGACAATTGAACCCCCATTATCCCAACATTCCTGGCAGAAATTCAAAAAAGTACCTAATCAGTGAATGAACCAATAATACATACAGATATTAAATTTCAAGACTCTAGCAAAAGCGGTCTAGATAAACCGTTAAGGTTGAGTCTTTTGCCATTTATAACTACCAATTTGAACACGTTCCCAGTGAAAATTCTAAATCTGCATCTATAATAAGAACAATATTGTTTGGTCGACTTTACCGTCTACAACACAAGGAAGCTCGAAAAGAACTCCAGCCATTCTTATTATGCCAGGATCAAAAGAAGAAGGAAAAAATATAATAACACCTATGAAGTGTTTTGAAATATTTTTCGCATCAGACATGATTGAAGAAATACTTCGCACTAATTAAGACATTGAAGTCAAGGCGAGTAAGTACAAAAAACAAACTACCACTATCTCGGTGGCTAGAAAACAAGAACTTCGTGCTCTTCTTGGACTTCTACTTTTGAGTGGTGCGTTGACGAATAAAAAACTTTCGCTTTGTGGAATTCAAAACATAGCGACAATGAGTATATAACGCTTTGGATTTCTCATAAATTGTCTTTATTTTAACGATCCGCAATATTTGGGAAATATTTATTAAGCCATGTAGAGATCTTTATAATCCTGGCTCATATGTGACGATAGACGAGCAGCTACTAGCATTTAGAGGAAGATGTCCATTTAGAATGTACATACCAAATAAGCCAGCAAAGTATAGCATCAAGATTGTTTTCGTGTGCGATGTCAAAAACAAATATATGTTCGACGCTTCTCCATATTTGGCAAAAAACGAAGATTTTCTACTGGCGTTGCGTTAGGCTGGCGTTTCGTTAGGCTAGCGTTGCGTTAGGGCTTCTTACAAAAACGATACATGGAACAAATCGAAATTTAACAGCAGATAATTGGTTTACATCTATACCATTAGCCAAAGAACTGCTTGCTGAGCCATATAAATTGACTTTAATTGGTACTATCAGAAGTAATAAAAAAATAAATTCCAAAAGAATGGAAGCATAATTCAGCACGTTCTGTTGGCCCATCAATATTTGGCTTTCATGATAAGCTGACTTTTGTAAGTTACAAACCAAAGGCTCATAAAACTGTTCTATTGATTTCTACAATGCACGATGGACCTACAGTTGATTCTGTATTGAAAAAACAAGCAATCATAAAATCGTTGAATGCAACAAAAGGTGCTGTGGACACATATGATAAAAAAATAAATTCCCTTTTGTTTTCTTATGTAATAATTTTATTCTTTAAGATAAGCAATTTTTTTAATAAAAGAAAAATATTTAAAAAAAAAAAATTTGTACTTATTAAAATATTAGCCTCAGAGGCGAGGTATAGTATAAAAAAGGTTTAGTGTTCTAGGGTTAATAACCATGCGTAATAGACGGTTAGGGACCATCGAATAATTAGTACACTATCATTGCGTATACTTGTTATTGATTAATATGTATGAAATATTTAATAATCATACGCCACGTCGCACAAAGAAATGGTCATGGTTTAATTATAAATGTTCGATAATTGAATGCGTGTTTGTAGATTAATTTGAATTTAACTAACAAACACGCAACCCACATTATTTTGCTAACATCCGTTTAAGGGTTAACCCCTTTACCACCATTGGTTGATATAAATAGTTGTAAATGAAATTAAAATATCAAAAATATTCTTAAAAAAAACACCACCCAGAGTAAATTTACCCAATTTAACCTAGGAGTACATTTTTTTACTGTAAATAGAGTAAATTCACAATAAAATTAATTAGAGCTTACTGACCTTAGATCTTAACAAGCCAAATTGATTCCTACGATTTATCGCTTATCGCTGTTAAAAATGTTTTAATTTCAGATTTTATAGAATTTATATTATGTCTAGAAGCATTTAAAATTAAAAATTAATGTAACAGTTAAGTTAATAATATTGAATTTTTATTTAACCCTATTAATTATTACGTGCAATTTAACATGACCCAGTTTATCTTAAATTAAACTCAACAGATGATGGTATTGAATATTAATACCTAGATATCATTTAATATACATACTAAAAATCAATATGAGACACATATGTATATACACGTAAAAAAATTAACTCTAAAATAGTTGAAATAAATTCAAAATAATGTAAAATAATTTTGTAATTTAAGTTGTAGATAATTATACTAATCTAAAACATAATTTTTATCCAATTTCTTTTAATGCCTCAATGAATAATTAAATTGAATGATATTTATTTGGATTTTAGATCATATGATTCTTTATACTTTTTTTTTTTAAATGCAAAGAAGCTTGGACATTTTTAGTAGTAAATTATAGGGAAAAATGGAAAAATTTAATCAGTGCCAGCAGGATAGATTTTCGGATATTGCTACACAACCATCTTCAGTATCCATGCCGCTTATTGGGTTACTGCCTGATGATTATCCATTTTATATTGAGTGTTTGGAAACAAATTACACAGTTCAATACAAAAAAAAATTACGGGGCCCCGATGATTGATTCTTGTTAAGGAGACCAACAAAAATATACGTGTGTCGGCGTTTTGATAGTTTACATCGGAATTTCATTTTAGAGGCGGTCAAAGTTTTCCAGCTCTAACCTGTTCTTGCAGCATACCGGTATATAAAACTATTTTTTCTTTACATCTGAGGTGTAGGGTATGTTTAGCAACTTTGTAGATAATGGTATGGGAAATATTTTTGTAGAACATATTAACCCTCTTACTCCACCTTATAACGGCATTTTTTGGCTTTATTCTAACAAATTGTAAAAACCACCCCGATAAAGGGGAAGGGTGGGGATGAAATGTTCTACAAAAATGTTGGCCATAAAATTCTACTATATATGTCAGAACACACCAAAAGCCAAAACTTAACACAAACACCAAAAACTATTTAAATTCAAGATTGCTCATCAGATTTCAAGTCAAATTTTGGGATGACCAACATATTGAAAGTCAGATTTTGGGATCACTTACATAATATTTAGGTCATCCCAAAATGTGACTAGAAATTTGATGAGCAATCTTTAATTTGTCTGGTTTTTGGTATTTGTGTTAAGTTTTGGGCTTTAGTGTGCTCTGACATATATAGTAGAATTTTATGGCCAACATTTTTGTATAACATTTCATCCCCGCCCTTCCCCTTTTTCGGGTTTTTTTTTTACAATTAGTTAGAATAAAGCCAAAAAATGCCGTTATGAGGGGCAGTTAGAGGGTTAATATGTTCCACAAAAATATTTGCCATACTTTTATCTATAAAGTTGCTGAACATACCCTACACCTCAGATGTAAAAACAACATAGTTTTATATACCGATATGATGCCGACACACGTATATTTTTGTTGGTCTCCTTAACAAGAATCAATGATCAGAACCCCGTAATTTTGGAAAAAGTTTGAAATTGTTTTACAGTGTTATCAAGCCAGAAAACAAAACACAATTACACTAATATCAACGAAATTTAACAATTTTATATGTACATTTCCTCTATTTTTTAAATATTTGTTTTAAACTTTTTATCCTTAAAGTATTCAATTAACAATAAGCATAATACAAAATTTCAACCAGCTATGACTACGGAATAGACTTTTGGCCAAAAAATGCAACATCTGACCACTTATGATTTAACTCCATAAAAGTTATTTTTATAGATATTAATAAAAGTAATTTTAAAATTTTTTGTTATTTTTTAACTTATTATTTTAAGTGTAAAAAACCAAAATCGTTCTTTGGATTTTCCTGTCCTACATTTATGATAAAATGTAGAAAGAATTTATATTTCTCTTCTTATTTACTAAATAAATATGTATATAATACCAGGAATTATATTACAATTTAAATTGCAATATAAATTGAATTTAATTTGTTTACATTTCTACTATCAAATTTACCAAATCAAACAAAATATTCATAAACATTTTCATAAAACCAAGACGTTTGTTTGTTTGTTTGTCTATCTATATAAACTGAAATATATTTCAACCGCAATACAGAACCACATTTCAATTTATTTGAATGCAGAAAAATAAAATGTTATTGCAACAGATATCAAGTACAACAACTTTAATACAATTTCTAGGTAAGTGTTTAAGTGAATTTTCATTTAGAGTTCCAAAAAGATTCTTTAGAAAATATAATTTTATAATTTTAAAAATTTGTTTCTTTTATGCATTCTTTAGTAAACACTTATTATGCTCATTTAACATCAGTATTAATAGTTTACGATAGTAGCAACAATTTCTATAATGTGTTGCAACAACATTATTTAGATGCTGTACAACATGCATTCGACAATCAATCACAACGAAACAATTTAATTAGTCTACAATGGATAAATGTTAAACATTTTAATGACTATGAGGAAGATATGGAAGAACATATGCTAAAAGTTGTTGACATTGTTAGTGTTGAGGTAATGTTAACTGTAATTATGTTGTACGTAGTATAAGAAATTGTGATTTTAGTAAATCTTATTATTTTAAAGCAACTTGTTAAAGATCGAAATCAAAATTTACATTCAACAGTTTGCAACATTTGTATTTGAAAGAAGTTTGATTAGTTGTATTTAAAAATCAAATTTAAATGGTTTTTCTTACAAAAAAGTGTGATTGATTAAGTCTTAATTAAGCTCGTAGGTGATTTTTACTGAAAATTCTCCAAAGCTTTTGTTAATCTATTTTAAAAATTTATTTATTAGATTTATTTTTATAGCACAGAGAAAAATGTTAAATCCAGTAGAAACAAAATTAAATAAAACAGAAACGGCATTAAAATTAAACTAGAGGTCCAACTACAATTGGCTTAAGTGACTTAAGTCTTGTTTTGGTATGAAACGAAATTTTAGAAGTACAAAGTTTTAATTTAAAAAAATTTTGAATTTTGGTCTCATACCGATATCTAATTAAAGTTACTTAAGCCAGTTGTAGTTTAGCCTTAAGTTAATTTTCTTTTTATTTTAAATATATTTCTACTTGTTTTTAAAATGCCAACACCAAATCTAAAATGCTAAAATTTTTATTTGAATACGAAACGGTTTAGTTTAATATGCATACTAAATTTAAAAATGTTCGAAAAAATAAAAGCTTAATTCAAATATGGTACAATATAACAAGTTAAACACATTTTAAATTTTAGATTTTTCGCTTTTCCCTGCGAAAATTTCCACAAATCCCGTCTTGGTGGATGTTCACGTTGAATGTGGAATTTCAAGTTACTAGCTCCTCCAATTGGTAATAAATAGGTAATTTAGAGGATACTTGTTTCCTTTTTAACCCTACTTTTACTACGTTCTCATTGGAAATTCCAGAAAGTTTATGTTCAGTAAATAAGCTCATACCCCAAGGAACACATATTTTAAATTTTAGATCTCCAGCCAAAAGTGTTTGATCAGACCTTTAAGGAGAGGCCTTTTAACCTCTTCAAAGTCAATTTTTAGCCCTTCTTGGCAAAAACTAATAAAATTACCTTATTAACAATAATCCAAGAAACACATTTTTTAAATTTTAAATTTATGTTTGTTCAAATTAATAAACATCACTAAAATTCAATCTCCAGCCTTTCCAATCTTTCGTTTCATATTTTTAGGTTTTAACTCCACTCATTTCCCATTTAATTTTATTCCCCTTGTGTAGTTTTTCGATTCTACATGTTCCTTGTTACATATCATTTCGATTTCCTTGTCTAGCGTACTAGTTTTCTCATCCCCGTTCAATTACATTTTGTCCTTCTTGTGTAGTGTTTCATTTCCACATATTCCCCAAACTATTTCATACCTCTTGTTTTGTATTTCAATTCTACTCATTCCATTCCATTTTTATTTACTTATCCAGTTTTTCACTTGTTCCAATATTAGACGAGTTTTTTTATTTTTGTATCCCCATTTTTGTCAGCTTTCTGGCGAAAATTACAAAAAGTAACTTATCAGTAGGGAAAATGGGAATTTTCTGGGAGTTCCCGGGAATCCCGCTCGGAAAATATTTTTTAAATGTTTTATATTAAATTTTAAAGCAATTTAAGTTTGTAAGTCTAAGTTTTAATTATTAGAAATAAAATTCCCTTTAATATCCACTTTTTAAAACTTGTAATTTTTTTTTCTTCTTCTAGCAAATCGGTTTCCAAAATTTTGTAAAATGATTTCAGAAATTAGCTACAAAAATTTGTCAATATTCTATAAAAATTCTGCAATTTCTAAAATGTAAATAGCAAAAACAATTTACTAAATAATAATTTTTTTACTAAAAATCAGTACAGGAATCGTAAATTGGGATTGAAAACCGTTTTCAAATTTGTCCACATTAAAAAAAGACACTTTTTACCAATATTTAATAAAATTTTCCTTTAAATTAAGAAACAAATTTTACTTAAAATTTGCTAAAAATTTCTAAATTATAGAAAAATTTTACTTAACTAAATTTTTATTAGAAAGCAGTAAAATTTCCTCTTAATTAGTTCATATATCATCTTAAATTTTACTGCTACCAAGGAAATGTTTCCTTGGTTTTAAGAAAAATTTCATTTTACTTAAGTTCATTAGACAATTTTTTTTACTAAAAACTAGCACTTAACTTCCTAAAAATAATAAAATATTTTCTTACATTAAGTTAAATATCACTTATTTTAAGTAAAAATTATCCTTAAATTTTATTAAAAATTATTCATTAGCAAAAAGGTAAACAAATTTAAAAAATGTACTGTAGTATATCATGAAACGTAATAATCTGACTTTGTCAATCTTTTTCATAGTTAATTAACGGTTCTGCTTGAGAAAACTACAAAAAAGGACGCCCTAAGTAACACACGGAATTTATGGCTAAGGAACACTGGGGGACCTTTGTCTTCTTAAATTTACTTATTTAAGGAAATCGTTGCAAAAAACAAAATATCACAGTTACATTTCTTGTTATAATTGGAAAATGGAATAATGTCATAAGTTTATTTTATGACATTTTTAGGTTAAACTTTAATACAAATTTTAACTTTTTTTATTATTAAGTGAAAAAAGGATTAGTTAATACCTTCGATATATATAAAGTTTAATAAGCGCAACGTCAATTATAGGAAAGCCATTATGCCGTAAAGTATAAAATGTGCTTGCGATATTTTGTATTGTAGTCAGCAAACAAAATTATTACATTACAGCACAAATTCTAAATTTTTTACCTTTTGCTAACAAAATTTTATAATATATTTTAAGCTATTTTAAGTTCAATATTTAAGACTATTATGATTAGAGATGGACACGTGAGCCATTAATGAAAATAAGAGAAACTAAGTAGTTTGTTTTTAATTTACTGTTTTTTTTTTTTTTTTTTTTTGGAAAAGAATATTCAAAATAAGTTTATTATTTTTCTAATTTTTGAAAAATTACTTATACTTACAAAAAAAAAATATTTTATTAAAATTTTTAAAATTTATCTAAACTGAGTTGCATGAAATAGTTTATCAGTTTCTAAAACCAAATAAATTTTTATTATTACAAAAAATTTATTATTTTTCGCTTTTAATTGCTTAAACTAATTTTTAGAAAACAATTCTTAAAAATTAGAAAATGGTAGACTTAAAAACTGAATTTATAAATGGCTTCTTAAAATTTAATTAATTTTACTACTGGCGAAAAAAATGAACACACATTAAGTTCAAGTATTGTACTTTCTCATATTAAGTTAGACGCATTTTTTGAACTAAATGGTTGTACAGGTTGGTTGAAAAGTTCCTGCGCTCGAAATGAAAAAATACTGTTTTTGTTGCGAAATATATTTTTTTTATTCAATATAATCTCCTAGAAGCTCAATACACTTGTTGCAATGATCTTCCAATAAATTAATCCCATCCTTATAATCATTTTCCGGAAGCTCTGCAAAATAACCGTCTACGGCTGCTATGGCTTCTTCATTCGACAAAAATGCGTTCCACGAAGGAATTGTTTGAGATTTCTGAAGGGATAGTAGTCACTGGGAGCCAAATCTGGTGAAAACGGTGGATGTTCAAGCAATTCGTACTTTAATTCTTTAAATTTAGCCATCGTCAAAACACTTTTGTGAGGTGCATTGTCTTGACGAAAAATGATTTTTTTTCTTCTTTAAACCAGGTCTTTTCTCACGAATCTTTTCATCCAGCTGATCCAAAGGCTGCAATAATATTCAAAGTTGATTGTTTTAACTTTCTGAAGATAATCAATCAACAAAATTCCTTTTGCATCCCAAAAAATTGATGCCATAACCTTCTTTGCTGATCGTTGTGACTTCACCTGCTTTGGAGCTGAACAACCAGCTTCAGTCCACTGTAAACGTTCTTGTTTCAATTTAGGATCATGGTGGTAGATCCAAGTCTCATCCATAGTTATAAAACGACGCAATAAGTCGGTTTTATTGGGCTTGAAACGCTCCAAATTACGCTGAGAAATTTGTTTTCGATCCAGTTTTTGTTGAATTGTTAATGTGTGCGGCACTAACTTTCCAAACAGTTTTTTCATACGTAATTCTTCATGTAAAATATGAGTACTCGTTCGTCTGAGATGCCTATGGCATTAGCAATTTCACGCTTAGTCAAACTTGGATCTTCACTAACCATATTATGTACCTGCTCAATGATTTCTGCTGTGGTTGCAGTTTTTGGTCTTCCTTCGCGTGAATCGTCTTCAAGGCTGGTACGACCACGTTTAAATTCACCAGCCCATAATTCAACGGTGCGTTTTGAAGGTGAGGACTCCTTATACACTTCTAACAATTGTTCATAAATTTCCTTTGCTTTTAAACCCTTCAAAACAAAAAATCTAATGATTGCACGATATTAAATTTGTTCCATATTAAAAAAAATCAATGACACGTCAACTTCAAATGGCTTGTAAACAAAGAAAGAATTGACAGAATGACTTACAACTTTGCATGTGTTCTCAGGACAGTTATACCAACTTGAGAAAAAAAAAAGTTTGGAGCTAGCAGTGCCATCTCTTGGTGAGCGCGGGAACTTTTCAACCAACCTGTTAATTACGTTCTAATTTTTTTTAACTAAACTTAATTTTATTACATATTAGTATGCAAATTTTCTTAAAACTGAGATGTTTTTTTTTTTAATTAATAATTTTTATTTAATATACTTGTTTTTTCCTAAAATCAAGAAATATTACTTAGGAAAAATGTGAACTATTTCTGAGTATATAAACTATTTTGTTATACCCAAACATAGGAATTTTTATTCATTTTAAAAAAATTTGTCTAAGTTTTAATAAAATCTTACTTAAATTGAGGAAAATTTTTAAACTATTTTAAAGACAATTTTGAATTAATTTTTAGTACATGTTTTTTTTTAGTGTTCTACAAACAAATATCGATTACGGGTTTCCGGTATAATTATTTTCCTTATTTCGATTATGATTTATGTGTGTAAAAAAGTAACGGTTATGGTATTTCAAATGGTTATATTTTTTAAATTTAATCGATATTTATCCAAGGATGACCGAAGCGAATATTTTGTATTTTATTTTAGTTTCGGTTAAATTCTTTAAAAAATGGCGGTTACAGTATTTCAATCAGTAACGAAATCCTTTGCTACGGCCTTTTACCATCTTTCTAGCAGGATTCCACGTGAAAAGAGCTGATCATTCTTTGAGATCAAGAACGAATCAAGCCAATTTCGGATACCCTGTTCTGAAGTGAAGCGTATTCCAGTGAGAGCGTTCTGCAACGATTGAAACAAATGATGTTCGGATGGGGCAAGGTCTGGATTGTAAGACGGGATTTCGGACACGGAAAAAGGATTAGTTTCCGGGGAATTCAGGGATACAATCCCTTTTTATAAGTGAATTAGCCCATTTTCCAGAGAACGCATATTTAAAGTTATGTCTAACCAACATCAAAACTTAAACTGTTTGTTCTGTAAATTAGTTGATTTACTAATGGCCGTAATTTCAAGTAATAAATACCTACCAGTACTTAGATACCTACTGGCTTTTGTTCATCTATACGGTAGGAATCTAATCATTGAAATTATTTCTATAAATTAATTGTTTTATTAATTTGTTTATGTTTATTTCTACAAATTGATTTTGTTATTAATTTGTTTTTATTTATTTCTTCTTCCCTTAAGGGTTATATAACAATACTAACAAACACTTCACGATTTCTACATGCCCGCTACTATGCAACACGATATGCCAAACTACGTCTTAAGGATAAAATCTACTTGTTTTTATGTGAAGATAATGAAAATCCTAAAGACATTTTATCAATCGAAATATTGCAATGTAAGTTAAACTAAAATAAAGATTTTTTGCTAACTTCTTTACTTTTGTAAAGGTTGTTTAATATAATAGAGCTCATACAATCTGCCTGGTAAACTATAATTCGGCCTATAATTTTAGTCAAATATATTTTTTTGCTAGGCAGACTGTGAATAGGGCAAATAATTTAAAACAACACTGTCAGTTCGATATTTTTTCTATAATAAAACATATAACTGCCACCTGAAGTAGACACGTATTAAAAAAATTTTCCAAACTAAATATTTTATATAATTTACAACAACTTTTTTGTTATTTCGTATATAATAAATAAAATAAAGTGTAGTTACAATAGCACATGCTAAACAAAAAACAAAGTTTATATTAAATGCAAAAAAACTAACAGATGTAAAATAAAACCATTGTTTTAAATAAGAAAACCATACAAAACAAAATATAACAAATTTAAAAAAAAAGAAATAACAATTGTAGTTTGCCAGCATTGGTAAGCGAAACCACTACAATACTATTATCAATATAACTCACTATCGATGCCCTTAGTTGAAATACTTCCTGTAAACATTTGTATAATGTTTGCCAAGAAGATTTAAAGCAATATCTTCCATTTTTAATTGGATTAAAAATAATCAAGTGGTGTTTTAAAATAATCTTACTTTTATTATTTGGAAGACGAATTCATATTTCCACACATTGGCGAAATATACAGGGTGTCCGCCGGGAAGGTATACTACTTTGTTTGTTTATAATTTTTGATTAAATGAACAAGAATGGATCTTATATTGATAAATGTTTTATTTAATGTCGGCATATCAGATAAATGTCCGCCTCTGTTAGCCTTACAAATGCGGGCCCTTTTGAGCACATTTTTCATTACATTCTCACACATTTCACGCGGTATTTCATTAATTTCATCACGAGTATTTTGTTTGAGTAACTCAAGCGTTTTTGATCTGTTTGCATAAACCTTGCTTTTCAGATATACCAACAATAAGTAGTCCGCAGCAGTCAAATCAGACGACCGTGGAGGCCAATCAACATCACCATTCCCTGAAATAACTTGTTGTGGAAAGAGGTCTCGCAGTAATTCCATTGTAATCCTGGCTGTATGCTATGTGTCACCGTCTTGTTGATACCACATGTTAATCAAGCCCAAAGCATGCAGTTGTGGCGTAAAAAGTTTTCAATCATATCACGATATCGCTCCCCATTCACAGTTACCGTTACGCTGTTTTCATTTTCAAAGAAGTAAGGTCAAATGATTCCTCCTGATCAAATTGCACACCAGACTGTCACTTTTAATGGATGCAAGGGTGGCTGATGAATAACTTTAGGGTTTTCCATTGCCCAGAACTATTCAGACTATTCAGCTTATTCACATATCCATTCAAATGAAAATGTGCCTTGTCACTCATTATGAGTTTTTCATGAAAATCGGGGTTGACATGGGCGAGCTGTAACATCCTATTGGCATAAGTACGGCAGCGTAAATGGTCTTGTGGAAGAAGCTCTTGTGTCAACTTAATCTTAAATGGAAACAAATGCAAATCCTTGTGCAAAATTGTGGCCAAAGTTGTTCTTTGAAGACCAAGCTCCTGAGCACGGCGTCTGATTGAGGTTGATTGATGGTTTTGAACACTTTCTTGAGCAGCAGTAATGTTTTCTTGCAGTACGTTGTGGTCCATGCTTGGGCCTATCACCTAGGGAGCCTCTATTTTTTAAATCATTCACTACACGATAAATAGTGCGTCACAGTAATCGATGATTGATTTTGATAAAATGTTTTAACGATTAAAACATGTTGGTTTATCGAATACTTTTCCATAATAAATTTGCCACGTGTCTACTTCACGACTGCCAAATATGAACTGTCAATACTAATGTTTAACAAAATGGCGGCAAAACAAAGTAGTATACCTTAACGGCGGACACCCTGTATTTGGAAATATGAATTCAAGCAATACATAAAATTACATGCGATTAATTGAAGCAAATTCTAATTAAAGTCATAATCATATCAATTAAAAACTTAATTGAAAATATTAATATATCGAAATATATTTAAGAGAAATTTTATTTTTAAGGATTTTGATATTTTATAAATTTGTTGTGGATGTTTTAATTTCAAGTTTCAGATTTCTTGGTTAAAGAGTTGGCGGAGATAACATAAGGAGGCACTTCTTCCCCTTTAAACCCCATTTTTTTCAAAAATTTAAAAAGTATTTAGAATTTCAGATAAGTAAAAATTTTAGAAAGTAACAATTTCCAAAAACATCCATAATGAACATCCATAAGAATCTACATGCCAAATTTTAAGTTCCTAATTCCAGCGGTTTTAGCTCGTGCGATAAAGATGGTCCTTTGGAGATTCTTAAGAGAATTAATTGATTACTCCAGGGAAATATCAGATTTTTGTAGGTTTTATGGTGGAAAATTAATAAAGACAAAAATTTTGAAAATTTTTACGACGAGGAGGAATAAGAGAATAGTATACCTCTTAACGTTCTGCTCAACCCAATTTTGCTAAAAATCTAATGTATTTCCCCGAAGTACCTTTGTATATCCAACAGGAACATGGTAAAATCGGGGTTAAGAAGGGAAAAAGTATCTTCATAATTATACAATCCAACCACTGGAGGAAGAAACTTAAAATTTGGCATGTACGTTCCTCCCCTAGCTTACGCATCTACTGAGATGGGATTTTTGGACATTTTTGCGTCTAGCAGGAATCAGACATATCAAATGTATGTTCCCTCTAGTATTTAAAGAGGGTTATTTAGCAAAAATAATTAAAGTTTTATTTTAAAGGCACCGGTAACGAAGTATCGGGATTTTAAGCTAATTAGTTCTTAGCTTGTTAATCATTTAGCTTTCTGTCACTCTTCATAAAATTTTTTATGGTTAATTGTAACTAAATTTATTCAACTTTTTATATTTTTAATCATTTTTTAATAATAATATACTTGCAAAAGTCATTTAAGAAAAACTGTAGATATTTAAGATGGAATACAGCTTACCTAAAAAGATAGAACAATTTAAAATAAGTTAGTAGACTCAAAATATTTGGTAGGTAGACTTGATTAAAAATAAAGGGTGTCCCAAGAAGAACGCAATTTTTAAATTTTAAATAAAACACAGATATTTAAAAAAAAAATCGTGAAACTTTATTATATCGTAAAGTAGACAGAATGAGGTTATGTATGGAACAATATATCGTGCAGATGGCCGCCGCGGCTTTGCTGGCATGCACGCGATCTTTTAATGAAATTTTCAATGACCGTTTTGCATGAATGCTGCGGTATTTCATTAATGCAGCGTCCAATTTCCTCTTTTAAGGCTTGAGTCGTCGTCGGCTTATTCGCGTAAACCATCGACTTCAAAAAACCCCAAAGAAAAAAATCTAATGGTGTTAAATCGCACGATCTAGGCGGCCAATTCTGATCTCCAAAACGCGAAATAACACGACCGGCAAATGACTGATGCAGCAATTGAATTGTTTCTCTGGCTGTATGAAATGTGGTGCCGTCTTGTTGGAACCACATGCCCTCCACATTCATTTCTTCAATTCTAGACAAGAAAAAACTGGTTATCATTTCACGATACCGAACACCATTGACTGTTTGTGCTTGACCTGCCTCATTTTCATAAAAAAAGGTCCAATGATTCCTCCAGCCCAAAAACCACACCACACAGTGACACGTTGAGGATGCATTTGCTTCTCGTGAATCACTCGAGGATTTTCCTCACCCCAAATGCGACAATTCTGCCTATTGACGAAGCCATCAAGATGAAAATGGGCCTCGTCACTGAAGATGATTTTATCGGCAAAATCAGCATTTTCATATTGTCTTTCCAATACCCAATTTACGAACTCCCTTCGCTATCCATGGTCAGCTGGCTTCAGTTCCTGAGTCAATTGAACTTTGTATGCATGAAGATGCAAATCTTTCGTCAAAATTCGCTGCAAAGTGGATTTGGAGTCACCAATTTGCTGAGCTCGGTGTCGAATTGAGGTGGATGGAGTTTGAGCGACATCATCACGTACAGCTTCGACATTTTCGGTCGATTGACCTGGTAGATGGCGCGTTGTTGTCTTTACATCACTAACAGACCCAGTTTCGGCAAATTTATCCATTAATCTCTTTACAGTTGACTCTTTTGGAGCATTATTGTGACCCCAAATTGATCGCAATTTGCGAACTGTAGCCGCAAAACTTTCACCATTTTGGTAAAACAATTTAACAATGAGAATGCGTTGTTCATTCGTGTAGCGCTCCATTTTTACTAACCTCGTACCTTCTACTAGCAAACAATAACAATTGTTCAAATGTCAAACAATGACACTTCGAATGTTGCCAGATTTAAAAATTCTTCTTGGGACACCCTTTAGTATACCTCTTAACGTCCTGCCCAACCCAATTTTGCTAAAAATCTAATGTATTTCCTTGGAGTACCTTTGTATATCCAACAGGAACATGGTCAAATCGGGGTTGAGAAGGGAAAAAGTATCTTCATAATTATACAATCCAACCACTGGAGGAAGAAACTTAAAATTTGGCATGTACGTTCCTCCCCTAGCGTACGCATCTACTGAGATGGGATTTTTGGACATTTTTGCGTCTAGCAGGAATCAGACATTTCAAATGTATGTTCCCTCTGGTATTTAGCAAAAATAATTAAAGTTTTATTTTAAAGGCACCGGTAACGAAGTATCGGGATTTTAAGCTGTTTAGTTCTTAGCTTGTTAATCATTTAGCTTTCTGTCACTCTTCATAAAATTTTTTATGGTTAATTGTAACTAAATTTATTCAACTTTTTATATTTTAAATCATTTTTTAATAATAATATACTTGCAAAAGTCATTTAAGAAAAACTGTAGATATTTAAGATGGAATACAGCTTACCTAAAAAGATAGAACAATTTAAAATAAGTTAGTACACATATTTGGTAGGTAGACTTGATTAAAAATACTTATAATATCAAATATCCCATCTCAGTTTATGTCTACTCGGCAAAAAGAACCAACATGCCAAATTTCAAGATCTTAACTCTAGCTGGGTGATAAATGGGTGATTAATGGAACCACAATTTTCTTTTGAATCCATTTTTCCAAATTTTTTTAGAAATTCCAATAAGATTTCCTAAGATGATTAGCCCTTACTCTTATGCACAAATATTTTATTTGAAGTGGGTTATTATAACCCCATTTAAAGCCCCCATTTCTGCCACGTTCTTATTGAAAATTTCAAGAGTCATCTTCAGTTAAAAAGACTCATCTCCAAGAAACAAATAACTTAAATTTCTATTTACCATATTCCTGGCAAAAATTCCAAAAATACCTTACACATATTTTAAATTTTAACTTTTTGGCGAAAACGGTTAGAAAAGGCTGTTAAGGGGAGATTTTCCTATTTTAAACCCCCATGTTTATGTAGTTCTCAATGAAAATTCTAAAAGTATCAGTGAATTACCAAATGTTATGAACTTCAAGTTTTTAGACAAAGCGATTTCTCTCCTTTTAAGCCTCCATCATATTTACCACGTTTCTGACTAGAATTCCAAAAGGAACCCCTCCTGTTAAAATTTTCGAAAATCCGATCCAGGTGGATGTCTTCGTTACATATAAGTGGATATCTAAGTCCTAGTTCCTAGTGATTAAAGGTACACTTTTTATTTTTTAATCTAATTTTTTTTTGAAATTCCAATAACATTCTCTATACTAATTAGTCTGGAAGAATACACACTTTAAATTTGAAATTTCTAGCCAAAAGAGTTTGAGCCGGCCTTTAAGGTGGTCCGGTGGTCCGGCATCACTTTAAAAATTGTTTAACCAACATTTCCCGCCACAATAAAAATAAATTGAAAATTATTATATTCCACCGGATTTGTATACGGGAATTTCTTTTGATCTCCTGCATCACATTCAAAAAAATTTCCCGGCCGAAATTTGGTAAATATTAACAAATTTTTTTTTTTCATTTCACAACAATTTCTCACTTCCAACACAAGCGCTATATACAAAAAATGTGCACAAAAAATTTGGCAACACAAAAATTTTCTGTGGTAACAATTAAATTCTTAATTATAAAATACTAATCTTACGCATTTGTAACAATTTTATGAATCCCGCCTATCGAAGGTTTTATTAATTAAATAGTTTAACAAAAATATATACGCTTTCAAGCAAAGATAAAGTTGTGGAATTTTGAGTTATATGTTATGTGCCTTACAAAATATCTTATTTGCTATTAAATATTCCTAAACATTTGCAAAATTACACGGTGAAAATAATATAGTAGGGCCTAAGCAAATCGCTTCAGCCGAAACTATCAAAAGTACTGTTTGTTCATTTATTTATTTATTCATTCATTTATTTTTTTTTAGTTTATCCACATCACTTGATGGTCGTACCTGCAGCAACCATACATTTCCTGTCTAATAAGGATCACAATAAAAATAAAAGCACAACAGTTACAAAAACGACAACAAAAATAACAAGAAGAAAAAGAAGAATAACTCAAAAACCAAATATTAAACAAACTTCTTTGGCTAAGGGAACAACAAAAAATTTCAACATAACAAATGTCGCCATGGATATCGGTATTGTGAATGTTAATTCTACATCGTCGTTTACCAAATTCTGTTCTAACGACAAAAACAACAAATACCGCGACATCAATTTTGAATTGTGGACACAACAATATGTGGGTGCTGAAGGCAATTTAAATGCCATACACCTTGATACGTACATTAGTGGTAATGGAACATTTGAAAAAACTGCTGAACTTTATCCAAATAAACTTTGGAATCTACAACAACGTACACTGAGAATTGGTTCTTTAACTTATGTTCCATACGTAAAAACTTATTATGTGGTAAGTTACAAAAACTATCCCCTCCACCCTCACCCACCTACCCACCCACCCACCCACTCAAAAAATATACATTTATTGAGAACTTGAAGGAAAAGACCGGCAAAAAGTAGAAAAACTACAACATAATAGATGTTTGTACGGGGGGAAACAAAAAGTTAAGTTAAGCTAGAGTAAATAGTATATTGTTGGTTAAGTTTTAACATAAGTTTGAGGTTGAAGTTTTTTCTTCTGCCGTTTGTTGGTAATGGTGTCACTTAATTGTAAACATATGTTGTGGCACATGTTTATCTAATGTTTAGTTTTTGGGTGGTTGCCAAAAAACAAATAGAAAGTCAATTCTAAATACTATATGAAGTGTTGCGGGGGCCAAACAAACTTTTGTTCACACTCAATTGTCAATCTTGTATGTATAAGCCCTAATGGCAGTAGTTTGGTCATAAACAAGTGTTAGTAGATAAACATTGATTTAAATGGTATTTAACTGGGCGTATTTAATTGCACAGCTCATTTACTTGGAACAACGAACGCAAAATTATGCAGTAAATGAAATAAATACGATTATTAACGAAAGGACAAATTTACTAACATAAACCAAATAGAAAGAGAGACATCATTATAACAAATACAATTGGAATTGTAAATTTGAAGATTGAAATGTAAATTCACTTTCAATTTTAACTGAACTAAGTTCATTATATCGAGAGCTTTTATTCAATACCCTCTAGGAACTCATTTCTTAAAAATCAGATAAAATTTGGACATTTGGATATTTCAGAGAAAAAAAATCAATTTCAATACTTTTTTGAATATATCTTATTTCTGTATCAAATTTTCGAATGCAGTATGCTATATGAACCAAATTAAGATCGACTTATTAAAAATGTATTATCTGTATATATAAAGGAATGACGTTACTGACTCACTCACTTATTCAACATATTCCAGCCCAAAACCGCTAAGACGGTGTTTTTGAAAAATTCCTACGAGGAGTGAGAAAAACTCCTCTTTTACTGCCTTCCCATCAATAATAAGTATGTAGGTTCATTCTCCGGCATAGACTTTCTCTCAAATGGGATTTTTGAAACTTCCCACGGGAAGCAGCAAAATAGGGAAAAGCCTCCCACTTGACGGCCTGCCAAAACCCCTTTGCGCAGAAACCTGAAATTTCAAATACAATACCTGTTCGTTAAATTTAGCCCATACTCTAACAGATAAGACAGAATTTTTTAAAATGTATACGGGAAGTGTCAAAAAGGGGAATCTCTCCCTTGACGGCCTACACAAGTCCATTCAGCTAGAATCCTGAAATTTGGTGTACCTATTTCTTGGAGTATGGGCTAAGCCTAAGCTAAGTGGAGGAGAAAAGTCTGAACATTGACGTCCTGGCCAAATCTCTTATGGCTAGAAACCTGAAATTAAACTTATAAGGTATATTTTTAAATTTTCGCCAAGGATGTGGTAAATATGGGTTCCAAAAAATTTAAAGTCTCCTATTTAAAGGCCTTCCCAAACCACTTGAGCCCGGAAGTATGTAGGTTTCTCCTCCAACAATTAAGACGGAATTTTGGAAAATCCTACGGGGAGGGGCTAAAAAGGGAAAATTATCCACCTTGACGGCTTGCCAAAACCGCTGGAATTAGAAAGTTCAAATTTGGTATATAGGTTCTGCCCTCGGCGAAGACACCCGTTCAAATGTTTTTTTTTTGGAAATTCACACGGGGAGGGGTAAAAAGGAGAGTCCCCCAACCTTTGTTGGCCAGAGACAGTGTAAAAATGGGAGTTCAAAGGACGAAAAGTTTCCCCCTTAACAGCCTGCCTAAACCGGTGCAACTATTAAGTTCAAATTTGTATGAACATTTCTCCTCCGTTGTAGACATCAAATAAAACGGAAATTTTGGAATATTCTACTGGTAGGGGCAAATAAGTAGAAAATTCTCCCCCTTGAAGGCCTGCCAAAGCAGCTGGAGCTCAAATGTTGATATTTTTAATCGAAAACATCTTTCTACGAAACATCTACGAAAACATCTGCTTAGGCGAGCTTTTTGAAAACTCCTAGGTTCAGTGGCAAAAATTGAGAAAATCTTCCCATTGACTCCTCCCAAAGCTCTTTAGCTATAAACCTGAAATTTTAAATATATGCTAAGTTCCCTTGCGTGCGTGCTTATTCTCTAATAGGGAACTTTTTGAAACATTTTCATCTTGGGATTCCGACAATCCCTGACAACTTTGTTTCTACGCCCGCTATCATTTAAATAAATATGTATGTATATGATTTTGTGTACCGCGTTTTATGGTTTTGAAAATATTTTGATTTTTACCTTTAAGCTTTTCTCAGTTTTATTAGCCTTTATCGAGCTGTAAATAATAACTTTCTCAATAATTTATTTTTTGCATAAGCGGGGACATTTATTTTGAAGACTCCGAGTAACCCCGGACATTAGCCCCCCCGAGTAATCCCGGGCAACATTTTTTTACGCTGACAACGTAGAGGACTTTTTCCGCTAATTACTACATATGTTAATCGAAATTGTTTTCTACAACTGTTTATACAAGTGTACTAAACAATCAAGGTTATTTAAATGTTTTTTTATTAGTGTGACCTGTAAAATACGTTCTCCGGGTTGTTAATGATATAGCATTTAATGACGAGAAGATTACAAAACAAAAATGGCGAAAAATTATTGAAAAGTACTTTAATTTCAGTGCACATGCATAAATAACAAAACTCAAATTAAAATCTCTTATGTATTTACCAAATAGTGATATTAACATAAATTTAAAGTGAATTTTAATGAAGAATACAATTATTCACTTCACAACGGGTATTGTATCGTTGTTGGTAATTTACACTTAAAAATCTGATACTTTACAACTTCATTTGCTGTGTTTATTAAATGTTGTATTGTATATCATAACATATCAGTCTCAAGTGAATGCCAGTTTTTTCACTTTCAGCTTTATTTTGCATTTTATTTTTTCTTCTTGTTTCTATAATTTTATAAATATTTTTATTTTTCTTCTTCACCATTTGACGTTTTACAACATGAAAATACAACTGACTGTTTACAACCAAATATTTGTATAATGTATTTCAATACAACATACAAAATGCAATACCGGCTGTGAATTGTCCAAATAACTAACCCAGCCAAATTAAAAAATACACAGGATATACTGAACAAAAACAATTACATACATGTCGACTTTCAGTTCAGCCTAGTAAGTGGAAATATATACATTATTTAATAATTATGATAATTTTGATCAGTAATATGTGTAGCAATATCCAATTCGAATTATCTTGTTCCTTTTTGATTGTTTTGTTATTTAGTTCTCATATATTGAAATAAAAAAATGTTAAAGAAATTGTAGAAACATTAATAAAATTGCAAACTATGCAATACCCTATATCAACCATATCGCCGCAAATATTGTAAAAACGTATTCTTCAGTATTCATATTTATCAAATATTATAAAAGATAAATTGATTCTTACCTTAAGAATTTCGTCATAAACCAGTTTTTTTCCTCTTTTCAAAAAGCTCTCAATATATTTACAGAAGAAACTTATTATAAAATTATATTTATAATATATTTAGAAACAAATCTATAGGATGATTTTTTTAGAGGTATAGAACTTATATTTAAAATAAAATACAGACTTAAGAAATTAAAAATTAAAATTGATTCTCTTGTGGGTATCAATTTATGACCAAAAGTTGTTAAAATTTTGTTTTTTTTTTTTTGTGTAAATGACGTAATTACTGCCCTGCTTTTGCAATACGAATAAACTTCAATTTGAGAGTTTATTCTTATTGCAAACAATTTTTTATGGAAATATTTATTTATGTTCAGAACGATGTAAAAATAATCAGCGAAAGGTTATCTTATCAAGATCGAAAAAATAAATTATTGACCGTCAACTTAGTCGAAACAAAAATTAAAAATTTGGACCTTACGAATGCGCTTTAAATGATGTAGTTGCGGTACAAATTGCTTTTAATTAAGAAATTCTTAATAATAAGCTATAAAATAAGAATTTAAAAAAAAAACTCATTTTGTGAATCTTAATGTAATTTTTTTAACGCACGCCTAATATTTTATATCAGGGGTGCCCAAAAGTTCCTTATGGAAGAGTAAACACCAATACATTTAAAGAATAACTAATTTTTGTTCAATATTTGTTATTGTAAAAACCAATACATACAAAGAAAAAAATATTTCATATCATACGTTAAACAAAAACAAAATCTACATTGATGATCGCTGTCGTCAATGTTTACCAGCAAAGCATACGAAAGTGATGTTGCTTTGATCTTGCGTATATACAGTGAAGAACGTCAAAAAAAAACTAATAAGGCAATGTTGTTTGCGTATTTCGTATTGCTATTGCTTAGTGCTCTATGTGTATTAAAACACACAGCCTATAGCTAAGAGCATTTACAAAAACAAATGAGCATAAAGAGTATAGGCCTTGGACACCCTTGTTTTATATCCACCTTTAATTTTTTTCACCTCATGTTGCATTAATCATACAAATTTTTCACCTCAAAAAATGTACTCAAATTCAAAAAGTTTTTCACAACAAAAAAATATTTTCACCTAGAATGGCTTTTTCAATTTAAATTATTTGTTTATATCTAATGAAAATTATATGAAGGTTAAAAAAAAGTTCGGTAATGACGAATATAATGCTTTTACTGATTATCTCAGTGTTGTTTTATTTTCTTTTAGCCACCTGGTGAAGGTGATGTTGACTCCATCAACTCCAAGGGACCAAATAAAACTGTATTATTTATGGGTGTTGAAGCTGAATTGATCAAGACATTTTGTCAAATACGTAACTGTCATTTAAGGGTAGAACCATGTAAGTAATTTTTAAATACTGTACCAACGTTATTAATTGTAACAAAAACTAATCGATATTAACTAGATGCCGCTGACTATTGGGGTATAATTTATGAAAATGGTTCGGCAGAAGGTATGCTGGGTGATCTATATAAACAGTATACTGAAATGGCTATTGGTTGTATTTACAATTGGTACAATGACATCACAGAAACATCACAATTTATAGCAAGATCGGCTGTAACAATATTGGGGCCAGGACCAGCGTATGTACAGAAATATGATTAAACTTTAAATATTTTATTTCAGTACTTGAAATTTTATTTTTTTTATAGACAATTTTCCCGATGGCGTATAAATATTATGCCATTTTCGATAAATTTATGGATATTTCTTATTTTCACCATGATCTCATGTTCTCTAATGTTTCATTTTATTAAATTTACTGCATTTCATTTTAAACATCCACATACGGCCAAGTTTAATAAATATGAAAGTATAAAAAATTATGAAAAAACTATGTTGGATATATTTGCAATATTTATACAACAACCATCAGCGGATACAGTGTAACTAAATTATATCATCTCAAAAGTGTCTTCTTATTATATATTTGCCACTCTCTATCTCTTCTAGACTTCATCGTGTTGCCACTCGTATTTTTTTAACCTTCGTACTTTGTGCCACTATAACTTTGGAAAATACCTACAGTGGACAATTGAAATCTTTATTAACAATGCCATTATTTAGTGAACCAGTCGATACAATGCATAAATGGTCTATGACAAATTGGAAATGGGGTGCCCCCTCTATAATATGGATACAAACAGTAGAAAATTCAGATTTAGCAATGGAACAACGTTTGTCAAAGAAATTTGAAGTACGTGATTACGAATATTTATATAATGCTAGTTTTTGGAATAATTATGGTTTGGCTGTGGAAAGAATCTATAGCGGTTCATTTTCATTCGGTGATTATATCACAGCACCCGTTTTGGAAACAAAAATCGTAAAGATAATTTTACCACGTTAATAAAAAATACATTATAAAGTAATATTTGGTTTTTTTAAAGGTTCCTAAAGATGATTTATATTTTGATTGGACCCGTGCAGTTGCCATAAGAGGTTGGCCACTCATGCCCTTACTAGATCGTCATATATTATATTGTTTAGAAACTGGCATCTATATTTATTGGGAAAAACAGGTATTGAAGATATTTAAATGGAAAAGTTATTTTTACATTTCTACATTTTATTTTCCTTAATTGTAGAATAGTTACAAATATTTAGATCATCAAGTCCAAGATATTTTGGCCAAACTAGCAACAGGTTATAGACCGAAATCACCACCTCAAATACTATCTATTGAACATATTTCGGGACCATTATTTATATTATTATTTGGTAATTTGTTGGCGTTTGTGGTTTTAATGGTGGAACTATCACTTGGTTATCGTTTAAAGAGGAGTTTGTAAAAAAAAATATATATATTTTTTTTTTAAATATATTTTTTAAAATAACTGCACGGTTTTTTGTTAAAATTAATATTAACAAAAAACTATTGATCGTAAGCTTGTAAAAATTTGTTCATATCATTCTTAATTGAAGTATGAATTAAATAAAGTTAATGTGATTCGAATTAAAATGACCTTGTTCGTATTTATATTAATATGTCAGCATCTTCGATTTTTGTTTTTGTCATTTTAAAAATAAGTAGACTTATATTGAAAAAAAAACTATATACTTTGTTTGATTATAAAGCTGTTTCTTTTTAATATGATGTTTTTTCTGCTTGAATTTAAAATATTTTATTATGTCTAAAGATTTAATATGCATTAAAATAAAGTCGACTTATAAAGTACGAGGGCGGATCAATAAGTCCGTGACTTTTTGAATGAAACACAGTTTTTTTTTTGCAAAAAAAAAATTAATTTTCAACATAATCTCCTTTTAGCTCAATACACTTAGTCCAATGTTTCTCCAATTTTTGTATCCCGTCAAAAAAATAGGTTTTTCGAGGTCCATAAAATAGGCATTCGTTTGATCAATAATTATACCGTTGGAGCTAAATCTCTTTCCACCAAGCCATTTCTTTAGGTTTAGAAATATTAAATAGTCACTGGGGGCGGCTAAATCCGGAGAATATGGCGGATGAAGTACCAATTCGTAGCTCAATTCGTATAGTGAATTTTTTTTCGAAATTTTCGGGTGTATTGACCTCAATTGGCCGTCCAGAACGTTCAGCGTCATTTTTACTGGTGCGACCACAACGAAAGTCAGTAAACCACTTTTTACCGTTGAAATTGATGGTGCAGAGTCCCCAAAGTATTTATCAAGCTTTTCCTTGGTTTAATTGACGGTTTTTTTTCGCAAAATATAATGTTTAATGAGCACTTGAAATTCACTTATTTCAATTTTTATAAAAAAAATCCACGAGGTTGTATGTTTTGAACAGCTGCTAAATGTTGGAACTTGCTCAAAATTTGACAGTAGTCTATTAACAGGTGGGACTTGATTGTTGCATTTTATATAACTACGAGGGAAGTTCGAAAAGTCACGAACTTATTGATCCGCCCTCGTACCTAATGTTTCTTTAAATTTTCTTTAGCATTTACTTTTTGTCAGTATCAATTCAACATTATTTCATACTATTGAATATCATTTATTCAACATTTTCTAACTTTTACTGTTTCATTTCCAATTCACCTTTTTTGCATACTATTAACGAAGTAATAAAAATTAATCCATCATTAACATTGTTCTACTTTTTAAATTTTATGAACATGTGTGCAAAAATGTTTTTTTTAATAACAAACATTCCAATGTCAAAAATTCCCAACCTAATAAAAAAGGTATTTAAAGGATTATAATAAAAATATAAAATTACACTACTCGACAAATTTTAATGACATGTGGTATTATTGAGGGTCTTTTGTAGCACAATTTTATTCTAGTAAGTTTTTTAAAACTGCAAAAAGAATCCCTAAAATAAAAAATTTTACTGGAATGAAAAAAAATATGAAATCGTTATAATTAGAAAAATTGCTAGAAATTAAAAAAATTAATGGTTAAAAAGCATATTCAAAATTTAAAACTTTCTTAAATTTAAAATAACTCACTTAACTTTTAAGAACTTACTTAAAGAGAAAAAATCGCTAAAGTTAAAAAACACCAAAATTGTTAAAAATTAAAAAAAAAATAGCTAAAATGTAAAAAAAATCCCAAAAATAACCAAAATTCAAAAAAGAAATCTTTAGTTTAAAATAAAAATCCAAGGTTTAAAAAAATAAAGATAATAAAATTGCTCACCTTAAAAATATATATAGAATTGAAAAAAAATTAAAAAAGCTCTTAAAATAAATAATCTGTTTTCTTTTAGCATATTTATTTTTCGACACACGGGCTATATTTCAAACAAAAGTCCATTTGCTTAGTTTTCGGGAAAAGCGCGATGGGTTTAGACTCTTTGGAGTGTTGTATAAGGAAAAAGATTGTTTATTTCTAATTCTTGAGATTATTTTTAAATTTAATGTTTTTTTTTTGTGATTTTGGGTAATTTTTCAGTTTATTATATTTCTATTTTTGCAAATTTTATTCATTTTTTCTACCGTTGTTTTTTATTTTAGTGATGATTTTACATTTATCAGGTTTAATTTTTAGCGATATCTTCCACTTTTAGAGATATTTTATTAGTTCTGACGTTTTTTTTTGAGATATATGTATGTATTTCTTCATTTTTAAAAATTTTTTATAATTTTTAACGACTTTTCAGATTTTCCAAAATTTAAGTGTTTTTTTTAATTACAGCGACTTTTCTAAATATTTAGCGATTTTTTGCTTTCGACGTTTTTTTTAATTTTAACAATTTTTATAATATTTATCAATTCTGTTTTCACTTTATTAAATTCTATTATATTTTTGCTAATTTTAGCTATTTTTTCCAGCATTGTTTTCGAACTATCGAAATTTTTTAGTTAGGATATTTATTAAACCTTAGAGATTTTTACTATTAGAAGCTTTTTTTTATTATGAATATTTGTTTTTTTTCAGTTTTGACGATTTTTTTCCCCATTTGAACGATTTTTATAATGCTTGGAAATTTTTAAATTTTATTCGTTTCTAGCTATTTGGCTAATATGTATTAGCATTTTTTATAGTTTTTTTTTTTTTTTTGTTTTTTAAAAGTTTTTTAATTTTCAGCAATCTTTGATAATTTTTGAATTTTGATGAATTTTTTTTTGCAAATTTTCCTATCTTTAGCAAATGTTTCTACCATTTTTTGCGATCCCTGCCGATTTTTTTTTTCATTTTGGCGATTTATTAAATTTTAGGGATTTTTCAAAATTTTTGCTGATTTTTTCTATTTTCAGAAATCTTTTGTTTTTATTTTTGACAATGTTCTTTAATTTTAACTATTTTTATTATTTTTAGCTATCTTATTAAATTTCTAGTTGTTTTTGATTTATGTAGATTTTTTAACTTTAGCAGTTTTTTAGCGGATTATCTAAATTTTGGCAATTTTTCCATTTTAGAAATAATTTTCTTGTTTTGACAATTTTTTAGTTTAAAAGGTTTTTTTAAATTTTTAACGTTTTTTTTGGTTTTATAACATTTCTATGTATTTTTGCTAATTTTCTAACTTTTAAAAATTCCAGCGCTTTTTACCTGTGTTGGTGATTTATTAAATTTTAGCGATTTTTTTTTAATTAGCAATTTTATTTTAGAGATTTTTCTACTGTTTCTTCTTCCATTTTTAAAGATCTTTTTTCGATTTTATAAACTTTCTATATATTTGTTGCTAATTTAAGCGATATTTTTTCAGTTTTTTTTTTTTAATTCTACACTCACCAAAAAAAGTCTGTAATGTCAACTGAAAATTTTGCTGTTATTACGGGAAATTTTGTTAATTGCGGTATTTTTTGCTAATCTTTGCAAAACATGTCTGCCGAGGTGTGGTACAATGAAATTTCTAGAAAAAATTAGCTGCCGCTACTAAACTTTTATAACCCTTTTGTAAAGTGTAATTTAAAATCGGTTTGCTAAATTCAGCAAAAAAAAATGTACTAAATAATGTTAATATTAGTACAATCAATTTAGTATAAAAAATAGTAAGCGCTACTAAATTTTAGTAAATTACTGTAAACTCAATGAATTGTAAAATATAGCAAACTTTTAATTTAAAAAAAAATTAATAAAATGCCCAAATTAACTCAATTATTTTTAGATGCACTTGTTACACTTTAAAGCTGCTAATTTCTTTTGAAATTGCCTTACGAATCGGAATAAAAAAATTATAATTTTTTATCGAATATTTTTATATATATTTTTTTTTTTCAAAAAACATTTTAGACAAAATTAAATAAAAAACTTAAAGGCTTAAAAAATATATAAAACATAAAAGAATTTTTGTTTAAAAAAAAATAGTATTAGAAAATTTTTTGGAATTTAAAGTAAATTTTTAATTGTTTTAAGGTCTGATTTTTAGAACTAAAAAAAGTTTTTAGTGCTATTTTAGGTGGATATACTATTTTTTAAAATGATTCGGTTGTGAAACGTATCTTTACTTCCGATCGCTTTTTTCAACCTATTTTTTAAGGCTACTTAAGTTTTTAGGTGTAAGTTTTAATAAGAATTAACATTTCCTTCAATATCCACTTTTATAAAATTGGTTAATTATTTTTGCTAATTTTAGCATAACGGTTTTAAAAAATTTTTGAAATGATTTCTGAATATAGCAACAACAATTTGTAAATATTCTGTAAAAATTCTGTAATTTGTTGTATGTAAATAGCAAAAAGATTTGCTAAATATTAATTTTTCAACTAAAAATCAGTACAAAAATAGTAAAGTGGGATTTTCCAATCCCACTTTACTATTTTTCTACCGACTTTTTTTTCTGAGTGTAGGGTTTTTTTAATTTTGGCTCCTTTTAAAATTTTAAATATTATTTTTTTTTTTTTATTTTAGCAGGTTCTTCTTTTTAACAATTTTTCGAAATTTTGGCTATTTTCAATTCCTGTTTTTTATTTTTTACAATTTTTTTTTCATTTTTAAAGGTTATTAAATTTTAATACATTTTTTAGCTATTTTGCTAACTTTATTTATTTTTTTTTTTTTTTTTGTAATTTTTGGCGATATTTTTAGATACATTTTGTTTTAAATTTTGACATTTTGTATTTAATTTTTAACGATGTGCGTGCAGACTTCTTTAATATTAACTACACCACGAAAATCAATTTGAAAAATTCAGCTTTAACCTGTCGATATGTGTAATAATTTTATTATGAAAAACACGCATTTTCATTGTGAAAACAACACTAAAAGTGTAAAATCCTTTAATCGCTTATGTTTCAATTTTTGTGCTTGTTTCAAATTCAACCATCCATATATATTTTTATATGGAAGTAGTATAACAAACGAGCCCAACATTCACATTTAAAACCTGTAAAATTCATTTCTTTTTTTGTTATATTTCTATTTGGTATTGTACAGGAGGACATTAAAGAACAATATTTGTTAGTGTGTGTGTAAGTGTGTGTGTGTGTTGTTATCATGTAAACACCCAATACATACTGAATGTTTGTAGTCATAAAATATATTAATATAGCTAGTGTTGTTGTTGTACGTGAATGTATATTGTTGTTGTTGCATAGACTATTACGATTACCTAAATACTATAACTGGTAGCTTGTTGTTTGATTATACTCTAGTATGTATGTGTGTGTGTGTGTATGTGTGTTTGTTCATGGTGTTTATATAATGACTTTGATTGTTTTTTTTTCTATTTCTCTTCTCCTCTTACTATAAATGTGTGTATGTGTGTGTGCTCATGTGTAGTTGTTATTTTTACTGTTTGTGTGTTCTTGGCCAATTGAATTGTGTTTCAATTGGTGTTTAACAACTTTGACTTTGGAACTTTTTGTATTTATATGCTTGTTTTATCTCCATTTCGAATTGTGTAATTGTATCATACATACAGCTATGAATACACGTGTATGCAATTGTGTATATGTTACCTACACACACACACACATACATCCTTTGGACATGATAACTATGTAGTTTTTGTTACCATTTATAGTTTGAGCATGCAAAAGAATTGTTTGCTTGTTTAGAATATTTTTTTCTAAATCTAGATTTGGCCTATCTGTTGCTTGACCCCAATATTCATACATATTCATACATTTGTATTGTGTATGCATGTGTGTGCGTGTGTTTACATTTAGTTTCTTTGTTTGGATTTAAATTTCTCAATTTTGCTTTCAGGGCATCTTTCATTCTGTTTTTTTTTTTTTATTTAACTGTTTCAATTGTATTTTTTACATCTTAGTAAATAGAATTTAATTGAGTATGTACAGATTTTAAATAAAAAAATATTTTTAGTTTTTGCCATTTTGAAAATTCATTTATTTCTTTCCTAGGTTAATAAAGGATTTCTACAGAAAGTACAATAAGATTTATATAAAGCTTTTGAACTGACTGAAAAAAGTATAATCTCATACAACATAGAAAAAGTTTCGTGAGAAAAAAATATTTACGACTTTTTTTGTAAGACGACGTCTAAGCTCTGCAACACCTTTTAAAATTAAGGCCCCTTTGTTCGGGTTTTTTACAACGACCTGCATAAAAAGCACCATCCGGTTAACCGGGTAAAGCATTATTTGAAAAATTATTTAATCGGTTATTCGGATCAATTAATCGGAAAAAATAGCTATTCACAAACAAAGTTTGATAGAAATGCCACAGATATGCCACTGGCATATCTGTAGACTTTTGACAAAGGCACTTAAGTTGACTTAAGAAAATTTTACAAGAATTTTAAAGTCAATAAAACCTTATAAATTATAAAGATTTGCAAAGCAAATTCTTAATTATTTTGGACAAAATTTGTTTCTTCTTACGTTTCTCAACAATTTAATATTTTTTTTGACAAATCAACTTAAGTCAAATAAGCTTCAAAATTCCATGTTATTTATGCCAGTTTTATAAATTTTTATAACTGTTTTTAAAATTGAAGATTTTCGAATTAAAAGCAATTATTTTGTATTATTTTATAATATAAGTAACATCATAGTGTTTTTAGGGAAATACTTAGGTAAATGAATGGTTGCTCTGCCTCTTCTGGCGGCTCTAGCTTTTCTAAAACTTCGGGTTTTGATGAGATCTTTTACCAGATCGAAATCATATTTAAACCTAGCTTAAAATAATTTATTTACTTAATTTATGTAAATATACTGAGGTTGAAAGCTCTATATAAATAAAAAAAAATGGGTTTTTTAAATTTTGTAAATAAATTCATAAAATTTTATGCAACGCTAAAGCTGTTTTTCGTGAGAGCACATAACAATCTAACTTTCGGTTGTGAAGAGTATCTTCACTTCTGATTACTCTTTTCAATCTTACCTACTAAATGTTTTAAGAACAAATATATAAATTAAATATGCGTAGCCAAATTTCAAAAAAAAAGTTATCGGCAAAATTAAATATCATATGTAAAGACGACGTAAACACACGAATCGGTGATACCCTGGTGGAATAATGTACTATTTGGTCTAAAACACCTTTGAGGTTAAATTTAGAACAAATAAAAGTTTTTTTGTATTTTGCTTATGTCCTGAAACATAATTTCTAAAAAATTTTAATATGCTGAGCAATAATATAAAAACCTTCTTTAGGGTTTAGGGTTTAGGGTTTAGGTTTTCGAGATATCATGATTTTATATTAAATTTTGCTGAATTTAGGAAAATCTCGATTTTGAAGAGAATTTTCACGAAATCTCGTAAACCATTTAAGCAATTTCAAAAATGCTTTTATAACCGAGTTCAGCTACTAAATTCAATTTCAAATAATGTGAGTTGGTTCAAATTTAAACCATGTGAATTTAAGAGAAAATGCCACAATAATCCGATGGTGATTCATTAAAATTATGAAAACAGGTTTCCTCTTATATTTCACTGCCATCCTAATATGCAAGGTAGGCAAATGAAATCGTCAGTTTGGTTATGACATTCGTCAGTTTGGTTATGACATTCGTAAAGTAGACATGTGTAGTGTGCAGTTACGTCGTAAAAGGTGATTGGTGACGCTATTACGGTGAACGGTAAAAGCTATAGAGCCCTGCTGACTGAATTTTTCTTACCGCAAGTTGACGATCTGGACTTGTAGAGCATGTGATTACAACGGCCACTTGTCATAATGCACGCGAAACAGAGCGTATTTGAATCAGCCTTGCAGATACATATACAACGTGATACCACAAATGCAGCGAAAAGTTATGCAAAATGTAATCGAATACTACAGAAAAGAGTTTTGGAAATAAATAGGAATTTCCTGTGAAAAATTCAGAAAGTATCTTAATTTGACAAAGCA
Organism: Eustalomyia histrio; assembly: GCA_949748255.1. Lineage (NCBI taxonomy): Eukaryota > Metazoa > Arthropoda > Insecta > Diptera > Anthomyiidae > Eustalomyia > Eustalomyia histrio. Next base: position 59,288,525 of record OX456523.1, on the reverse strand, counting down.
ACTTAATCGCGCCATTTAAGGCGGTGTACTTTAAAGATAACACTAGCTTACAAATTCCGGTAAACTTTTGGATCAAAGCCGACAAGAACAAATCTTAACGTATTTGTGGAGCTAAATTTGAATCCGGCTTTGGTTTTTCAAGATTGATTCTAATTTTCGAGTTCTCGCATTTCGGCAGCGCTGCACTGTCATAACGACAATCAGCTGTTTGCATCCCTAGAAATATCATCTCAATTTTATCCTTAATGTTTTTTTTTTTTTAAATAAAACCTGCGAAAATGCAAGAAGAAAATTCATATAGATGATTGTTATGTTTGCTTGATGAATGTAGTTGGTATAAATTAGAGTATTCAAAAACCTAAACCGAAAACCGGTCAACCGGTTTCTTTATTTTTTAAAACCGATCGGTTTCGAATATTTTGTAAATTCGAAGAAAACCGAAAACCGGTCTTTTTTTTCGGTTAACCTGGTTGTTTTAATTACATCACCAACTGGGTTACTTGGTCTCTTTTATTTTTTCCGAACACTTATGATCGTTTGTTTGGTTATGAAGATTTTAATGTACGTCTGATAGATTCCGATAAAGACTTAACTTTGGATATTCCAAATTCAAATAGTTTAATTTCTCATCTAAATATTGTGTATTTAAAATCCTAAAAAAGAGACTACAAAATCATTCATCATATATAAAATACAAATATAAATGCGGCAAAAGAACTGAAAAGTTAGAAAATTTATATAATTGCCTTTTGACTATTTGTCCAACATTATTAGTAATAGAGTATTTTTCACTTCTAGCTTTATCAAAAGCAAACAAAAAAAAATATTCTTAAAACGAAGCATTTAAATTGCATATTATTTCTAAAAGATTATTTTAGAACTGAAAAATAGATTTTCTTTTTACATATTTAAAATGTAATATTAAAAAACTTATTTAATGCCAAACGTTTTAAACGTTCAAATTACTAACGTACCTAATTTTACCAATTTACAAACTCAATGATCTCTATTCATTTGATATGAATATAGTTTTATAATATTAATTTTTAAGATATTATATTACAAAATATTGGTTTTAAGTTAATTTTTTGTTGAAATGAAATACGATTAAAAATTAAATTTAAATGAATATATATGTATATATATGTAAATATTTTTTTTTAAAGAATATATTTTTTTTATTTTTATTACTTCATATACTAAATTTGTTTTTTTTAATAAAAATAATTAACAAATTATATAAGCTTTTTATTCAAATTAAAAAAAAAACTAAAAAACCGGTTGACCGGTTGACCGGTTTTTTCTGCAAAAACCGAAACCGGTTTTTTTAAATTCTATTTTTCGAAGAAAACCGAAACCAGTTTTTTCAAACGGCCGGTTTTTTGAATACTCTAGTATAAATGCAAAAAAAAACCTAGCAAACTATAAATATCCTGACGTGTCACAGTGTCCAAGCCAGTTCCCTATACGAGCAATGACCCTTTGCCAATTTCTGTAGGTATTAGTACAAATTCCTAGTGAACTTTCATTTCATAATCGATGAAGAGTTCATTATCGACCGAAAATTTTAACATGGTAGAAAAACATTTAATTTCCAACGTCAAGAGAATGACTTGATTTGGATTTAACAAAGAGCAGAATTACCCTCATCATGGTTGCACGAGTAGAAATGTCTTGACACTTAAACAAAAGTTACTCTTTACAGAGCCAGAAATAAGGCGTTTTTACTCTTTATGAAAATAGAAGAGAACATATGTTTGTGTTGGTCTGAATTCTCATGCAGTACAAACGAAGGAATGCAATATGTAAAATTTTGACCAAGATCAAATACAACGAGCACCAATTGAAAATTTTTGGCTATTTAAAGGTTTAAAAAAGATTCCAATTCTATTTTAAAGAATAAATTATTTACATGCTCTTCATGGGGATGCAATCTGGTTTTATGAAATTTTGTGGTTTGTGTGCCTGTGGGAAAGTCGTGCAACTGACCAACATTTTTTAAAAGATGATTTGCAAAGTTGTACTAGTTATGAACCAGAAATGCAAAACGTCTCTTCTAAAACACTAGTGAATCCACAAAACATTTTCCTGACACCTCTCCACATAAAACTTTGCTTCATCAAAACCTTTGTCAAAGCACACAACCCTGAATGACCGGATTTTAAGTAATTTACCAAGTTGTTTCCCAAATTGTCATACGCCAAAATCAAAGACCAAGATTTTTCGAAAATCGAAAGACGATATTGAGGATTTTGGAACGAGATGAGCGACTACTGTCCCAAACAATTCAAACGACTCAGTTAGACTGCTCTTCATTACTATATTTTATTTTTTTATTGAATAAAATGGACATTAATTGTCAAAAACTAGAACCAATCTTTAATAACGGAGTGTATATTTGATTGTGTACTTAAACATATGGGCATTAATCGGGAATCCACTAAATGCCTTTACTGACAATTTTTGTGGAATAAATTTTAAATTTATTTAAAATTGTACATACCTGCAATGAGAAAAAAATATATTGTTATAAATCAGTACTAAAATCATTTAATTATTCATGTTATTTTGTAAATATGTACTACACAGTATTTTCCAAATTATATCAAGTTTTCTTTTACATTTGTTTGCTATTTAGCAATTTCTAAACTAATCACCACTTATCGATAAATTACATGAAAATAACATTCAATTGATTAAATAAAATGTGTTCAAATGTTTCTTTGAAAAAAGGAAAACAACTTCAAATTTCCGTTACAGAAAGTTTCTTTATTTTGGTAAAAAAAAACTTGCCACAAAATTTTGGTTTAGCAAAAGTTACGTATACTAAAGTTAAAAACAAACAAAAAAAATATGTTCAATTTCCGATAGACAAAGAAAGAGTAGTTCAGAAGATGAAGACTAAAACTTGGTTAAACAAAACTTCTTAAAAACAACTTAACAACAAATACGGAAACTAAAACTTACAGGAAATAAAATAAACGAAATGGAAACGTTAACTGTTAAGAAAAAATCGGACATGAACGTAAAATAAAAATAAACTTTAAACAAAAAAAAAATTATTTCATATGATATAAAGGGTGATCAAATAATATATTTCATTTAAAATTTGGCAAGTCTAAAAATTTGATCAAATTAGCAATAAAATCAACTAACAAACTTTATTAGTTCCATGTGGGTAAAAAGGGGCAATTGAAGCAAGCACCCTATACACCAGAATGAACAAACTTCCACATTGTTAGCCACTCATGTTGCCAAATGGTGCGACTACAAAAAAAATCTTAGTCGAGACCACGAAATTCTTAGCCGATTTACAGAAGAACTAAGCCTCTAGCAAGTGTTGTAGCGCAAGTACAGTGAATTGGTACAACCCTTGCTAGAGGCTAAGTATTTCTGTAAATCGGTTAAGAATTTCGTGGTCTTGGCTAAGAATTTGCTTGTAGTCTCACCATTTGGCATCATGGGTGGCTAAAAATTTGGTAGTTTGTTCATCCTGGTTTATGGGTCCTTGGTCCCATGACCGTTGAAAACACCGACCGTTAAAAAATGGACGCGTCTGTAAACAGGACAGATTCACCATATATCAAATATGCTTGAGAAAAACATAAATTTATCTAATCGATGCGCAATACATTAATTTGTTAAAACTAAAATTTAATAACCTGTTTTTTCAACTTTGTGTTACTTTTTCCTCGATTTAAAACGATATTAAAAATTATATATAATTATATTGTGATTTATGTATTTTAAATAAATGTATCATTGCATTTAATTTAAACATATTTTTCATTTCAATTTACATTTGATTTCTCCATTTTTAGTTACCCTACGAGGAATGAGGAGGCAATTGACCTCGAAGGACCTAGCCCCTGACCGGTCGCCGGAGGGCATATTACTTAATTCGTACATTCTTGTAATCTTCGTTTTGTTTCTTTCTTTTGTCTTTATTTGAACAGAAAATAAGAACTAAAGCTCAAACGGTAGAGAGTTTGCCTTGTAAGCTGAACGTTATGACGCCAGTCGATGTTTTCAAATAACTACTCTTTTAATTAGTTTAGAGACAATTTATTATTAGACTTATGTATGTAATCTTAGCGTCAGTTCTATAGACTGGTTTTTTACTTTAGTCTTCTATAATTATTTCTATATCTATTACAGAATATCTATTTATAGAATATCCATTTATAGAATATTATTATCCATAAATAGAGAAGCATCAATTATTACAAGAAAAATTCTGGATTTTAAAATAAATTACAACAAAATCAAAACTTAATAAAAGCGATGGTACCTGGAACTACAAAAATTCGATTGGAAAAATTTCGGTTGCAACTACGAATCTGTTTTCTGTGCGTATGTTAACATTTTAGATTTTGAAAAAAGTAGAAACATATTTAAAAAAGAAAACAAACTTAGTTTTATTTTAAAGCCTTTTCTATTTAATTTAATGTTGTTTCTACTTGATTTTAATTTTTTCGGTTTGTGAGGTGAACAAAGTCTACTAGATATTTACCTAATTTTTGAGTTTTTAAAAAATTAATTTCATTCCGTTTGTAATTTCTGCAATATTGATCTTAGATCCTATAATGTATATATATTCTGGGTCCTTATGAAGAGCGAAGTTGATTTAACGATGTCCGTCTGTACTTCTGTGTGTTGAAATGGGGTTTCCGAAGACCCCATACATGATGAGGACTTGATTGCTATATATTTCTGTTAAATGTGATTCATTTCTGTTTGCCATTAAAAATCAGCCAGATCGGTTGATAAATGGCTGAGATATTAGCAAAAAACCAGGACTACCTCTAATTTTTTCCGTAAAATCCCTTTGTTTTTATATGTATGTTGAATATTACGCACAGCAAACACATTCATTTGTTGAAATTCTTTTCTTTCACCTCTTCAACTTTTATACACAAACAACAAACACATACAAAGATGTGTCATTTAAATAAAAAACAAACAAATCTCTAATGAACGAAAACTGTTTATTTATTTATATTAACGATGATTTCGCATGACCTGATTAGCTCGGTTGTCTAAACGCTATGTCACAAATACTTTTTTTCTCTTACGCGCGGGTTCGATTCCCCGTCTATTCAACTTTTTTTTTTTTGTACAATTTTTTTATATTTTCTTAAGATTTTTTTTTTGTTTTTTTTTACATTAAATGAATAATTTAAATAAAATTTTAAATTAATAATAAAATAATCCATAAATAGGTTAAAAACATAAAAATTTTTATAAAAACACTCTGATAGAAACAAAATACAAACGGTTTTATTTCTATTTTTCGCTCCGATTTAAAAGAATTTATAAACAGATTTTTAAACCATTTTATTTATCATATATTAAGAAAATTTTATACATAATTTCCCTTTGAGTGCAACTATTTTAGGTCATAGCATATAATAATTTATAAAAAAAAAAAAATTATAAACTATTTTACTTCAAATTTAAAATATTTTGTAATAAAAAAGCGAAATAAAATCCAAAATGCAAATTTGCCAGCAAATTTGCCAGCTAACGTTTTTGTAGCAATAAAACACATGCATTTCTAGTGATTTATTTTAACGATTTGTTGAAATTCTTTTCTTTCACCTCTTCACCTTTTATACATAAACAACAAATACTATTTTAGAGCTGTAATATGACCTATGAATACGTCTTATATAGCAAAAGATCGAAAATCTTTAGTGTAACATATTTGCTAAAAAACTCGGAAATATCGGTTCAGATACAAAAAAGTTATGCCCAAAACATACATTTTTTTTAATACCTATTTTCTGGAACCATAAATCTTCCCGAGTCCAAGTTTTATCACCAAACTAAATGGTTAATTTCCTTTTAAAGGCGTCCGTATATAAATCTGTCCATTCCATATATGTCCATATATAAACTTTAGTTTTTTCCCAACCATGGTGAAAGGTATATAAGATTCGGCATAGCCGAATTCAGCCGCTCTTACTTGTTTTTATTAAAAATGACAGGTCTTATTTAACCACCTTTTATAAAATAAAATTATAATGTAATATAAAATTATAATGTAATCTAATGCCACTCATATAAAAAAACAATATTATTATTAAAATCCCCACATTTACCAATGAAACATACGCATTACGGTGTAACTTATTAAGCTGAGAATTAGGGTGGCATTAATATTGTAAATTTTTATTTTTTTTAAAGCCCAGGCGCAATATTTTAACAAATTGTCAAAAATAATGGTAAATATTTAAGCGAAATTTGACAACTCTAAGCCATACAAAGTTTAAGTGTTAAGAAATTCTGTATTCTGTAAAATTGTTTTACTTCTTTTTTGTTTTTTCGACATATGCCTGAAGTAAATTTTTTCATTATTGACTCCAAAATTTTGTTGTTTTTTTTCCACAAGAGTAAATAAAATTAATTTCCCTATCATGATTTCACGTTTCTCTCTAAAACGATAATCGGCAAAATTTCAATATCATTATTTGCTCATGGCCAAACTAATTTTTAAATTTATTTTTCAGCTTACCAACCAACAGCACAAACCATCATGCAGCATTAACTACGCTGCAGGAAAAGAACCTATCCCAGGACACGTCACGTGACCGGTTTATTGTGATAGGGACCGGTTTTTTTATATAAAAAAGACCGGTGACTTTAACATGGGCTTGTCTTAGGAGGGGTTCAATTGCCATCTGTGACATGTCACAGGACTGGTCTAAAAGAACATGTCACACAACAAACTCTAAAGAATATATCACAAAACAAACGCAAAATAACATGTCATGACTTTTGAACCGGTCACGTGGTATATACTTTAGGAGCCTATCTTGTGATAAGTATAAGTATAAGACACATCCCAATTCCCAACTGACCCCTTTTTCCCCCTCAGAGTAAAAACAGACAGTAGTACTCTACCCACTTGCCTATTTGCGTTGATCAGTAGCTGCTGTAACTTACAAAATATAAATATAAAACCGATTTTGGCAAAAAATTAATTAAAATTTAACATTAACAGAATCTTCATAAAATAAACTTATATTAGAATTGCACTTGAAAGAAAGTGATAGCTATGTTAAAGACAAGATCTTTATGTCCGGAATGCAGTTACCTATACGTACAGTTACCTGTACGAAACACAATTAGTTCGTTAAAAGCGAACAGCTTTATAAGACAATTTAAATCTGGAGTGTGATTTTGAATATAGTACAAAGTTTCTAGTTAATAAAATACTTTTATATTCTGAAAATAATATTTTGAAAACTCTATTCCGAAATAAGTGCCACAAATCTTAAAATAAAACCACAATTGTAAAAACGAATTAAGCTTAGTTATCTAAAAGTTTTCCGTTATAGAACATCTTCTTAAAGTATCAGCTTTAGGAAAACACAAGCAATAACATGTTAATACATATTATGAGTAACAACACATTCTGTGGATGCAAAAGAACCGCAATTATGTAACTGTTGAAATGATTAAATAGTTTGTTAGTATGATTAATTTGCAATTATAAATAAGTGAAATTAATTCAACGACTCGAAGGTAATGAAAAAAATTCCAAAAGTGATTTTTCTTATGATAAAAGCTTCGTCCTACCGTTTGTATTCGCTATAAAACTCTAGGTCTGCGGCCTCATGTATTTTTAATATTAGCAAATTAATATGAAATGGTAATACCGGCCATATTTTTACTATCAGTGCTAAATTTAATTATACGTATCATTCACTTGTAACATTTAGCCTATAATCATTTTTTTTAATTAAGTATTAAAAAACACGTTAACATAATGTTCCACTAGTGTCATACATGCATACATTTTAATTAAGAAATTATTGTTAAGTTTGTATAAAATAAATGACAATATATTAAATTGTTTATATAAATCACACTCACTCATCATAAAAATGACATGCAATAAAAAATACAACGCAATGCATATACCAGTAGAGTGGGCCGAAGTTGAACATTTATCGATTCTGATGTTGTTCACACGGACAAAATCAAAATTCAAATACAATGGATTTTCTGTTGTGAACACAAACTTATTTTTAAATCGAAATATTTTAATTTTAAACTTGAAAAATATATTCAAGGGAAAAAGCATGAATTTTTCTTGATTTAATCATTTTCTAAAATTCTTATTCACATTTAATCACTCAAGAAAACTCACTGTTGAATAAAATCAGCATCATGTTAATGAACGCTTAATTCACATTTGTTTGAATCATCTGTCGAACATGTTTTATTTACATTTAACCACTCATTTTAAACTCAGCATCATGTTGTTGAATAAATTCAGCATCATGTTGTTAAAATTTTGAAACTTCACGAATTTATTCACGTTTTTTATTTTTTTCAAAAACATCCAAAAATGCCTAGAGTAGTAAATTTTGAAGAGCCATAATTCCTTAAGTACATGAATGATTTCTAAAACTTAAAAAAAAATCTGAAAGCTGCAGTTGCCTACTTTAGGATGTGTTATTCAAAAATGAACTGTTCATTAAAAAATGTACTTATAATGTATATGCAATTTTAGAATGCACTTTACTCTTTTTTCTCCCACTTCGATTTTTGGAAATCTTACAGTCTCGGAAAATTTTAAGTTTTTGGTATAAAATAAGACTTTGACTTTTTTGGGCCAAAAGGGTTTTTTAAATAGCTTACAACATTTTTTATATAAAAGCAGATTTTTTTTATGATTTTTAATTTCTTTTTTTTTTAAATATAAAAATACATGGAAACAGTATAACATTTAATTAGGCAAGCTTTCTGAAATGCGTATCGCATTGTAGATATTGAAAAAAAAACAGTTGAAATTTGTTATTGTCTTCTATGTTTTAATATAAATAATAAATTAAGCTCATTTTTAATAATTATTATTTATTAAATTATCATTTATTGCACTTCATAATTTTAGATTTTAAATGTACATTTGAGTTTGAAGTTTATTTAAGGGGAATAAATGAATGGTATTTTTGGGTTCCTTTTATTGGTATTACCTTGCTAAGCCTTGTACAGAACAGAAACAAAGTAAAAAATTTGTATATTTTTTATTATTATTTTATACCATCTCTGGATGTTGAAAGCAGTATCTTCTGGCAAGTCTCTTAACGGCAAAGGCAATTCCGCCACAAGGCACTTTGCAAAACTTTCAAAAATCGCAATTTGTTATACACTCCAATTCTAAACAAACATTAAAAATAGGAAACTCTTCCCTGAGAAAAAAGTTGGTATTACGAATATCAAAAAAGGGGAAGAATAGTTAACAGTTTTTTCCTCAAACATTTTAAAGGGAGCTAAAGTAAAAATGTAAGTTTTAAATAGAAAAAAATAAAAAGAATTTTAAAGCTCTTTGTTAAGGTCAAAAAGTACAAATAAAGTTCAACTGCAACAATTGCTCTCCTTAACCCTTTGACTGTCCCCAAACAAAAAAAAAAATTTATACCGTACGTCCACGTACATAATCTAGTAAAAATGACTCATATACATGACTTGTATCATATACATATTTATTATTGAAGCGTTCTATGCATGCTATTTTTATTCTATTTTTATTCTTTATATCTATCTATTTGATTTTCGGTATTGTTTTAACTGTATTATATAAGGTATAATGAAATTATCTTAAAAGGAAATAAGACAAATCACATATGATGCGCAAGCGTATCAACCATGACGCTTGTGCATCATATGTGATACATTGGACAGTCAAAGGGTTAATGGAGCAGAATCCAGAAGCTGCCTTGCACTAAGAGGACATCTCCATCTATTCTTCAATACGCCGATAGTTCGTTCAATAATGTTGCGGCTTTTTGAGTGTACCTCATTGAACCGCATCTCCGTGGACCCATCCTCTGGAACACAATGAGGCGTCAACAGCCACGGCTGCAAAGGATAACCAGCGTCACCTAATACAACATTCTATTAAGTTAGTTCGACCTTAAGAATAAGTTTTACCTAAAAATCAAAAGTTGTGTGTACTCTTAAAATATTTCCCTTCCAGGTGAGCCCTAACATTACAGGTACTCCATACAAAGGGGTCATGGCAAGCACCAGGGTGAGTTGCGTTAACGTATCGGATTCTAAGCTCGTGATCACAAATCTAAAAAAGTCAAATATAAATTTGTTTACAGAATTACAAATTTTAAAACATTTACCAGCATAGCATTCAAACTATAGTTTCCTTTCCTATTATAAAAAAGATGTTTGTTTTTAGATGGGGCAATTATCTGTATATGCGTTCCATCAACGCATCCAATAACTCCCGGAATTTTATGTTTCATATAAAAAGATCGGGCAATTTTTCGTTTTTCCTCCGCTGTTGTAGGCATTTTTATCCATACTGGGCAAAGCTGTGCTTCAAACAACTTCTGAAAAGACATTTACTAAAAGTGGGCTGAGCCAAAGCAACGTCATTGTCCTTTCCAACGCCTGTCTGATATCCGCCTTCTGCAAAGAAGTGCAAGAAGGCACTTAGCTTCACAATAGGGCTTACACCAGATGTATTTTTCGACGGCTGTGAGTGCAATGTCAACACTTGTAGTAAGTAAGCAAATGCGGATTTGTTAACCCGTTAATATTTTTGGAACCTAAACAAAAGCAATTGCTATGATTCAAAAGAAATCAGTGTACTTTGTACTTACAATGACAGTGGTAGCTCCAATGGATTATAAGCATCGCGCATATTTCTCCTTGCAACTCTCTGAATATTTTTCCCTTTGTTCCGCATTATTCAGTTCTTCAGCAAGCATACGAAAAGCTACAATAAACATTTCACTCTAAATTTTTTTTTTATTAATGAACAAACTTCTTTTAAATAAAAACAAACAGAATGTGTTATTTAATGTTTTCATGTAAATCTAAAACTGCTGGGCAATTTTTGCATTTATTTAAATAGCAGTCTTCAGTAGCAGTTCTTCTGCAAACTTGCTAAATCCGAAAAAAAAAATATTGGATATAAGGAGTATCTTTATAAGATTTCTTTTTATTTATCTAACAAAATCAGAAAAGTACATTATTAATCCTGTATTGTACTTTTTGGTAACATAAAATAAATGTCTTAAAAAATAGTAGTAAAAATTATAATTTAATGAAGTATGAGGGATGGTGATGCCACAGATATATTTCTTAGAACAGCACAAAAATTTCCTTCAAGTTTTCTATTAGATTTTTTTTCGTCTATGTTTCTTAACACCGATCTTCCATATTGTTACATAATCATTTTTTCCCGACGTCATACGGGTTACTTCGTTATTTTTATAAAAGTTTTTAACTAGTTTTATTACTGAATCATCAATGCGCTTTCTCTGAATAATTTTTGATGTATATGATAGTGCTCCTTCTTCAGCAAATAGTTTTTTTTCGCAGTTCTTGTCATATAGCCTGTTGCGTCAAATTGTGTCCTTATTTCTTTTCGATTCATTTCATTAAACAAAGTTAAAATATTGATTTTTTTTGTTTATATCGGTAGTATCTGCAAATTTGATTTGTATTTTTTTCAATAACATTAAATTTTGATTATTTGTATTAGAAGTTTTACGAGTTCTACGTATACGTTTTTTTTAAATTTTGCACACTTTCTCCGATTTTAATTTATATCTTTTTGGTTTATTTTTCTCTTTTTTATCGGTGTAGTTTCCAAATTTAAAAAAAAAAATAAATAAAAATAAATATAAAATGTATTTGTAAAAAATTTAATAGTTGTAACCCCCTTTATTGTAATGGAATTATTTTACTTGTAATTGCTTTTAATCATGAATAAACTCATACGCGCTCATATTTTCTTTTTCTGATTATTCTACTTTGATGTAATCATTGTTGAACATAACGAATATGAAAGAAATGATTGGTATGAAAACGATCGATGATTAAATCAGAGACGCAACAAGAAGCATGTGGTTTGATTGATTTAAAATCAGCGAGAAATTTTTGTATTTGAATATATTCAGCGAATGTTTATTCCGGTGTTGATTGCGTATGAACGTTATGCAGCTGCAGTTCTCTGGTGTATGATCAGAGAAATTGTATATATTTTTTTATGCAACGAAAAAAAATCACATATAATTCCTCCGGAGGAATTATTCATTTCACAGGGGGTAAAATGAAGGCTTATTAGATTCAGTCAGCAACAAAAAAAACATTTTTTTTCAATTTCTAGTCATGATCGAAACCTCTAGGTTTCTAATTTTTTTTGTAGTACAAAAAATAAAGTTGCGCATGCCGACTAAATAATACCCTACAACAAGTATTGGGTGTAAGACTTAAAAATGTAGGATTTTTTGGCAAATTTTGGACGTGAAGCGTATTCCACGGACAGGGCAAAGACTGGATTGTAAAATGCGTGAGACAAAACTTTCCAAACATTATTCATTGTACAGGGTACAGTTCCCTTGTGATCGTCTGAACCGATTTTATACGGCTTTGGCGTTGATTTGGCTGGTTAGCTTGGCTTCACATATGATTTCTTGCGTTTTGGATTATCGTAATCGATCCACTTTTCATCGCAGATAATGATTCTATTCAAAAATGACATCTTTTTATGGCATTTAACAGTAATTTGAATCCTGCTGTTTTTAAACGTTTTGACACTACTGCTTGAGTGACTCCCAATAATTTTACAAGTTCCTCTTAAGTTTGACAACAATCTTCATCGAGTGTGTCTTCAACATTTTTTAGAATCTACGTTTCTTGGCTAAACTAATATGTAGGATAAGCAAAACCATGAAAATGAGGCTAGCGCTGATCCTCACACTTTTTCATTTCTCTCAAGTTTATTGAAGATTAGTGTTTTTTATTTCATAGTAATATTTAACCCTCTAATGCCTAAGGCCGCTAAAAAACGGTCCTGAATCTTAAGTATTTTTTGATTAAATTACAATATTTTATTAAAGAAATCGTATTGTATCGATATAAAACATAATAAACTATTTTCCTCAAACATTTTTCTGAAATGAGCGACTTTAAAGCGAGAAGGATGTAAAGTCTACCTTTCGTAAATTTGGAAAAATTAACATTTTAAAACAGAAAAAAATATTTAAAAAATCGTCAAAAATATATTGGTAAATATTATTGATAATAGAAAACCTAGTCTGGGATACCAACTTGCAAATTTAATTTTGTCAAAATTAATTGATGTTTAGTGTCAACTTCGCTCAATTTCTCAATTTCCCAAAAACCGGCTAATTTCCAAAAAACCGGCTAACTTTAAAAATAAGAAAATTAGATCACCAATTTTTGGTACATAATTTTATTTTATTATTTATATCATTTGATTATTGAAATTCCTGATTCATCTTCAACCTTTATTGTGCTTTATCGCCTAAATAAATCGATAAATCAAAAATTTATTATTTTTGCCATAGTTAGTGTTCAATTCCAAATGCAAAGACACAATTTTTAGTAACGACTTGAGGAAAAGTAATGACTGAAAAAAAAACGGAAAAAATGGGAAGAAATATCAAATTTATTAAATGCACTTGGCCCACCGAGAATAATGTGAGATGGATGGCAGAAGGTAAATAAAGCATGATCATATAAAGTGCATTATAAAAATATAACAAAATTTATTTATAGGTTTGGCGAGACTTAAAATTTAAAGTTAAAAAGAAAATGGTAGCCAACAAAGCCGAGTGTAATGCTATATTGAGCCCGCTGGAGGAAGCTGTGGCAAATCTTCTACAGTTTCAGAAACAGCTGAACCCTAAGTAAAAGTCGTTTCCAACACTGAGCTGGTACGACCCCTGGGCTAAAAATCTTAATGTAGCTGCCAACTTTATTATTTTGGAAATAAATGTGGACTTAATTCCGGTTTTCAAATTAGGTGCTATTGTTTCCAGCACATCTTTGAAGGCTGTTTTATTCAGCCGAAAGTAACTTTCAAACCTTTTAAACAATTAGAATATTAACATTCTTTAAAGTAACAGACTTTGATTTTGCTACTCACTTGTTATCCGGCAGATTAAAGATATTGGATGTTTGTATGAGAAGTCTTCTTTCCAATACTAGATTTTCTTTATTTTCTTCATCACTGGTATTAGAATTTAAATAACACATAAAAAACATTTTTTCGCAAAAATAATAAACAAAATAAATCTGCTGGCTCAATTTTTAGAGATGTGTTTTTGTTTAAATCGATAAACTGTCAACGTCGTTACAACACTGTTTTAGAATACCAATTTGGTGTCGAAGTGATGTCGACGTCGAAGCAAAGTGATGTTGACTCAAAAACGACGACGACATTGATAACGACAACTAGAATAAGGGTGAATATGTTCTCTACTGTTTTTGATACAAATAATGTAAACAACTTTTAAAGTAAAATTATGGAGGTGAAGCAATTTTTTGAGGTGAAAAGCTTTGTTGGAAAAAAAATTTTGAGGCGAAACAAATTTTTTGAGGCGAAAAAACTATTTTGTGGTGAAAAAAAATTTCAGTGGTGAAAAAATTTTTTGAGGTGAATACAAAATATTATTCATTTCTAAGCGAATGGTGAAAAAATGTGTTATGTACCAGTCGCTACTATTAAATTGTACTAAAATACGAGTACACCAATTTGTATGGAAAATTTAGAGGTATCTTCACATTTTCACTCATAACTTTTTAATTGCTGGACCGATTTTGCTCATTTTCAATAACCAGACTGCTCGGGAGGATGTTCAATAAATTAGGTAAAAATAAGCACTCTCGCTTGCGTCTCCGCATCGTGATCGCCATTTCAACAGATAGACGGTCATCGCTAAATCGACTTAAAATTGACATGTTACAAACGGAATGACAAACTGATATATAGCCTCACCATATATGGTGGAGGGTATAAAAAAGAAAATAAAACTGCCAATGAAATGCCTCATATAATATTATTATCAACAGTTATTTATTTATGTACTCTCATTCTAAAACAACTAATGTATACATGTGTATATATATGTTGTCGTGATAATAGAGACATTTTGTTCAAAGGCATACAAACAGTTATCATTGCTGTTATCAGGACACATAGATCAATGTTGACAATTAATTATTTCAAGGACATATCGTGCCTACACATCAGCTTGTGTAAGGACACATTAACAAAGGAAATTTCACTTTCATTATTCATTATGAAAATCATAACAAACATTTTAGTTTATACATAATTACATATATGAAAGAAAAAATAATAATTATTAACAAACAATATATATATTTTATTTGAAGTGTAATTTTAAAATGACTTTTTATGTATGACATGTGAACATTAAAGGATTTATGTAAAAAAAACAAAAAGTATGATTGAAACAATATTCAAGGTCTTTAACGAACATTGAAATTTTAAATCAAAAGTGCAAGCAAACACAAATTAAAATAAATTTTAAAGCTAAATGCACAAACAAAGAGAACTGCAATTTTTTTTAATGCATCTTGGTCCTCAAAGGATTAAATGAGAGCATATTCCTTGATCATCTTTGATTTTTAAATATAAAAAAAAATTGCAATTTATTCACCGAAAACCAATTAATTGTAATTTCAATTAAAGTTTTAGCATTTTAATAACAACAATTTAATATAAAGAATAAGCAAGATGTAAAATAAATTATATGTCGAATTAAAATTAAACCACAATACTGGAGTACTCCACTCTGCCTAGTGGATTTTATTATGTTTTTATTCGCACTTACACATTTTTTTTATTATCTGTTGTTTAATACACTACACTCTTATTATAAACAGAAAATTTATAAAAGTAACCAAAACACTGACACATCATCCAAAATATTGTCTTATTTAACCAAAAAATATTTTCTTTTACACTCAAAAATGTTGTTGCAGTCAGAAAAATTTTAGTCAGGAGGGTGCTTGCAGCAAAAATTGCTAATATCAGCAAAATCGTGTTTATGAAAATTAGCAAACTGATTTCTAACAAAAACAAATTAGTAAATCTACTTCGGAATTTAGGCCAATAGCTGTTTTATGTTTCCTTTCAAAAGTATTAGAGAAGCTTTTGCATGGACAAATAAATTCATTTATTAATGAAAATTATTTGTTAACTCAGAAGTGTATATCGTTCAACACAAAAATTCTCGGCAATTAAATAAAAACCAGAACAAATTTTCAGCTGAGGGTGAGCTAAAATCCTGTGCTGCTTGTGGAAGAACTCATAAAAGGAAGGATTGTTATCATTACAAAAACAAAACGGTATGTAATGTATGCTTAAAACAAGGACACATCTCAAGTGTTTGTCAATCTAAAAGCTCTCAAAGCACGTCATATTTACCAAGTACTAGTAGTTCCAAATATAGAAGTAAAGTTAATGCAAACGCAGTGTCAATAAGCAATGATTCTTTTGAATCTATTGATGCAGCAGACATTTTTGAGACGTCAATTGTCAATATTTATAATTCAGATCTGTCAAAAAATTAAAAAATGTTTGTACTTATTAAAGTTGCACCTATGCAACTCGTTCACTAATTGGATTGACTACTTATCGAAAATTGGGTCAACCAAAATGTTCACCCACTAAAAAGGGATTTCAAATGTTTGTGTTTTGTGGAATAACGTTCCTCAAAAACTTCCCTTATACGTTGTGGATAATTATGAAGCTACAAATATTCTTGGTATGGATTGGTTCCACAAGTTAAATTTTGAACTCAAAATCACGTCAGGTGATAGCTCCATTAACCTTTGCAATACCTCAGATATTAACTCAACTCAAAAAGATCTTTCCGAGTCTATTAGTCACGTTATAAATTCTCACAGTGTTTTATTTTCACCAACTCTTGGAGAATGTACAATTTTTAAAGCTGAAATTAAACTCAAGCCTGATGCTCAACCAAAATTTTTCAAACCATATAATATTCCTTTTGGTCAAAACGATGCTGTTCGTGCTGAACTGGACCGCCTTATATCGTTAGTAGTTCTAAAACCAACTAAGTCAAGTGAATGGGCTGCTCCAATTGTCGTGATTAAAAAGCCTAATGGAAATTTAAGAATTTGTGCAGACTTCAAGGTAAATCTTAATTCACAAATTGAAATCGATAGATATCCAATTCCTAGGATTGAGGAATTGTTCCACAAACTTCAAGGTGGCCAACTTATTAGTAAAATTGATTTAAGCGAAGCTTATCTTCAAATTGTTTTGTCTGAATTTTAAAAAAATTTAATGGTTATAAATACACCATTCGGTTTATTTCAATACCAGAGAATGCCATTTGGAGTTTTGAGTGCTCCTGGAACTTTTCAAAGGTTTATCGAAGAAGTAATTTCTGGAATTCCTTGTTGTACTGTATACCTTGATGGCATCATAGTCACTGGTTGTAATAATGAAGAGCATGTTAAGAACGTAAATACAATTTTTAAACGATTAGAACATTATGGATTGAGATGTAAAAAAGAAAAGTGTTCTTTTGCTCAAGATAAGATTGAATATGTTGGTCATATTATTGATGCCAAAGGTATTATGCCCTCCGAAAAACGTTTGGAAGCAATTAATCAAATGCCACATCCTCAAAATGTGAAAGAAGTGGAGGCATTTATTGGTAAGTTGAATCATTATAATAAATTCATTCCGAATTTTTCGGAAAAAGCGGCTCTGTTACGGCAGAACTAATTGCCACAGTATAGTTCTATGTTTTTGTTAAGTGTACGAGTTGGCAACACTTAGTGTTAATTTCACGAAGAATGTGATTTGTTTTATGTAAACTTGGCAGCACTGTTTTATTCAGATACCAATAGCTAATAAGAAAATTTATTAGAAAATTTTTTTTGCATAGTGCACGACACACAAGTCAACTCTTCCTTTCTTTTTTAAATAAAAATTAAAATAAATAAAAGTTTTTAATTACGCACAAAATAGTGCGTTGAACAGGCTCCTTTGAATGAATTGAGAAAGAATAATGTCAAATTTGTTTGGGGTCCAAAACAAGAAGAAGCGTTTCAAAATCTCAAATCCGATATTATTAAATTTACAAATTTGGTTCATTACGATGAAAATCTACCAATAATTTTAGCGTCAAATGCTTCAAAGAGCGGTATTGGAGCAGTATTATCACATCGATACCCAAATGGTACAGAAAAATCTATAGCATTTGCTTCTAAAACACTAAACACCAGCCAGATCAAATATTCTCAAATTGAAAAGGAGGCTCTTGCCATAAGTTTTGGTGTTACTCACTTTCACCAATATATTTATGGTCGTCATTTTGAATTAACAACAGATCATCAGGCTCTCACAACAATATTTCATCCACACAAGAAACTTCCGATTATGACTTTGCATCGCCTTCAACGATGGGAAATAATTCTACAATCTTACGATTATACCATTCGTTATAAAAACACTACCAACCATGCTAATGCAGACGCTCTATCCAGACTGCCTATGGGTGAAGATATCGAATTTGATATTCAAGAAAAAAATATGCTTGATATTGAAAGTATTTACGAATCATCAATTTCAGAATTTCCTATTGGCGCAAATATCATAGCTGAACAAACAAAACAAGATCCAGTTCTCAAACTTGTAAGTCAATATATCATTGACGGATGGCCGGATTATTTACCCAAATCACAGGGTAATTTGCTACCCTATTTCACAAGAAAGCTGTCTCTGTCTATTCAAAATGGAGTTATCCTATTTCACATTGAATATAGTAGGGTTGTTATTCCCTTAACATTGCAAAAGAAAATTCTTGAAATGATTCACGAAGGCCATTGGGGTAAAAGTAGGATGAAGCAAGTAGCGCGCCGACATCTGTGGTTTCCCAAAATCGATGATGCTATTGAGAATATATCAAATGGTTGCTTCACTTGCCAAGAATCAACCAGCAATCCAAAACAAGAATATTCTCCCTGGCCAGAAGCAACTCAACCCTGGGAAAGAGTTCATATTGATTTTGCTGGACCGTTCTTTTCTCAAATGTGGTTAATTGTAGTAGATTCATTTTCACGTTTTCCTTATGTGATTGAAATGTCAACAGCATCATCGTCAACTACAATTCATGCGCTTCAAGATATATTTGCAATTGAAGGCCTTCCGACTACTATCGTTAGTGACAATGGAAGTCAATTTGCTTCTAAAAAATTTAAGGAATTTTGTCATCGTAATTTAATAGAACATTTAACCAGTGCACCATTCCATCCTTCTTCAAACGGTTTAGCCGAACGAACAGTTCGTACATTTAAAGAATCATTTAAAAAAAATATGTCTGATAAGCAATACAAAAACAGAGCTCTTTTCAAATTTTTAATAACTTATAGATCCACTCCAAACACATTAACCGGTAAGTCTCCTGCAGAACTTCTCCATAGTCGTCAGCCTCGCACTTTTCTATCAACGTTATTTCCTTCAAAACGATCAAAAATTGAAACTAATACAAAACTTAAAATAACGATTTAGTGTATGCCAGAAATTTTGCTGGGGGAAAAAAGTGGATGGATGGTATGGTTATCCAGGTTGATGGCAAGCTGATGTATACTATTCAAACCAAACTCGGAAATATTAGAAGGCATCAGAACCAAATAAAAAAGCGATTTGTTACAAATAAATAAAAATATTGACATTGATATTCATCTTCCAACCAATGCATCTTTAGTACCCAATAATTTAACACTAGAAAGAAATGAGTCACTGGTTGGTGCGGCCTCACCTACTCAAGGCCGGATACCTGACCTACCCAAGCAAACCGCATCATTTCTTGTAGAGAATATGGATACATGCACAAGTTCAAATTCGGATAATACTACCACGGGGCGCCGATCTGACCACAGTTGTGTGTCTGTCTTAGTAGAAGTTTCTGAAAATATTCGACGTGAATTTTATAATGGTAGAATAATATTTTTGTTGCTGCTTGATCATTCAAAGGCCTTTGATACGTTTGATCACAACATGATCACAACATGCCTGAAATTACGACATATTTTTAATTTCTCTTCAACATCAACGAATCTTCTATATTCATATCTAACCGATTGTACGCAAGCTGTTTACATAAATAATACTTGGTCTAACTCTCTAGACGTTTCTAGAGGAGTGCCTCAAGGTTCTATTCTTGGCCCACTGCTATTTTCAATATATGCTAATGATTTGCCAAAACAACTTTCCAACTGTAAAATCAATATGTACGCCCATGTCCAACTCTAGTAGCCCATTTCACTCTATTACAAGTAATGTTGCTTTACTTAACGAAGATTTACGTAAAATATATGCCTGGGCAACTGCAAATGGCCTCTCCTTAATCCTCAAAAGTCAAAGTTTATGATAATTCATAAAAGAACTGTTGATCCCGTTTTATATGGTGATGTTGTAATAAATGGAGAAAAAGTTAAGCGTGTAAACGCTGCAAAAAACTTGGACTTAACAATTTAACATGGACTAATCATGTCAATACACTGGTTGGTCAAACTTATATAAAGCTAAGGTCACTATAGTCGACACAATACTTTACTCCTTTGAGAATAAGAGTACTTCTTGATAAATGTTACTTGATTCCTCGTCTAATTCATGGATGTGGGTTATTTGCCAATTGTGATTCTATTAACAAACGTAGACTAAACGTCTTATACAACAACATTATCCGTTATATATATGGAATAAGAAAGTATGACGAAGTTATACATAATCTAAACACAAAATCCTCAATATCTTTATGCCAAAATTAGGTTTGCCAAATCCCGAAGAGGTAAAAAAATCATAATTCCTCGTCATAGCTCCCTCGTATCAGAGTGGCAATTTTATATTAATGCCTCACATCTTTGGAATATTCTTCCACACAACCAACAACACAATAGCAACGCAAATAGCTTTAAACAATTTTTATTTAATTTTTTCTCTTAATTGTTTAAATGTGTATTTTTTCTTGTATTGTATTGGACTTAATTTAATTGTTATTTATAATTATATCTGTAAACTATCCTATTAGAAAAATACGTCCCGCACTTTTACTATAAGATTTGTTTTTGTACAGGAAATGAAATATCAATAAAAAAAAAATAAATAAATAAATAAATAAAT
Organism: Eustalomyia histrio; assembly: GCA_949748255.1. Taxonomy (NCBI): domain Eukaryota; kingdom Metazoa; phylum Arthropoda; class Insecta; order Diptera; family Anthomyiidae; genus Eustalomyia; species Eustalomyia histrio. Next base: position 59,267,551 of record OX456523.1, on the reverse strand, counting down.
AAACAAATAAGTCCTTGCTAAAACCAATAAAATTTTTTGCCGAATATTAGTTGAATAAACAAAACTCACAAAAATGTAAAACAATTATATTTTAGTTAATTTATTTGCTGAAAATTCGGAGCTATAAACTGTTTCTGTTTTTTGTGATTCTGAAAATAATTTACAAATCTTTGAAAATATAAAAATATCCTTATCAATACTTGGAAGAGTTGAATTTTTAGTGTTGTTTTTTGTCTGTACTATATTAAAACATCCACCTCTTGTTTATCTGACTGTTGTCCTCACTATAAATGATCAACACAATTTTGTTAGCAAAAGAAATTAGTTCAAAGTTAGTTTATTGCTGAAAAAAATATAACTAAAGTTTTTGTTAAAACACTTGATGATTTTTCTACTAATATAATTCTTTGAGTGTGAATTACCTTTAATACGAACAACCATGGAAAAATCATACCAGGTATTGGCCATGACCAAAAACCAACAATTTATTAAATTTTAGTCATTTAAATAAAATATTGGCAGTAAAAATGGCAAATGGAGTTGTTTCAACAAAAACTATCACTCCATCTAAAATATTAGTTTTTCCAACTAATTTTAATATACTGAGGTCGGTCCCAAAAATAGCTGACCTAACGTATAGATATCGGCAGTAGTTTGAAAAAGATTACTTTGGTAAAAAGTGGCAATCTTATAAAACAGTATGTTAAATCAACTTGCTAAAGTGGGTTCTTATGATGAAGCTTTTTCTTAGAGTATTGTGCATTTCTCGGCAGTGATGAGAATATTTTAAAATTGAAAAGCACCGTTAGACGTCTTAAAAATTGTTAAATTGGATTAAATTACGAACTTTTTCACAACCAAATCACAACATTTTTTTGAACACAGCCACTTTAGAAAAAGCATTACAGTTAATAACTTGCATGTAATTTTGTCGGCCTTTTGAATATAAATTCTAATGATTGGGTTGTCATAGGAACAAGTGCAAAGGAAACTCTTCTTTATCAATTCAAAGTTAAAAGAAAATATGCTACCCAGCAAAACCACACATTACCAAATAATAAGCTCGGCGATGAGCCGATGCTTTGTACCTATTGCCAAGATTTTTTCTCTCTTATATATATGGGATGGAATACAAATTATTTATCAAGTATTAATTTGTATGATATATTTGAAAGTCATTATTTTATATTTGATTGTAATGCATTACGTAACCAAATTCGGTAACTTATTACTTTATATATCAAAATAATGCTGAAGGGTAGGAGTATACATTGCAAAGTAATGTACTATTTAACCAACTTTTTGTAACTCATTATCTTATATTTCATAATAATGCTGAAGGTAAGGAGAATACATTACAATGTAATGCATTATGTATTCAATTATCGGTAACTCATTACTTTATATTAAATTATAATGATGCATGAGATTTTCACACCCAACACTAAAGTTTTCCTGGGTAGTTTAAAATAAGCTTAAAATCTTATCTAATCTTTATAGAAAATAATTATAATTATTTATTTATACAAATATTTCGCACCACATTGGGTGACTTCTTCAAGGGACATTTTTTGTATAATTAATAAATGAAAATTATAAATTGATGATATCCTTTATTTCCTGGTTTATTTATTAAAGTTATTGTAATTCATTTTATGTCTGATGTGCTCTCAGATTCTTGGAAATCATTAATTTAAAATTTTCATTTATTAATTATACCAAAAATTTCTGCTAAAGAAGTCACCCAATGTGGTGACGAAATATTTGGATAAATAAATAATTATAATTAATTGCATTGTTTTTCAAATCCTTACTTTATTAATTGAGTGAAAATCAACTTATAGACTTATTAATTTGTGATAGTCCTGAGATAGGTCCTTCTTATAGAAAGTCCATGTTAAGGTCATCGATCTCTTTCATATAAAAGAAACGGTTTAAGGACCAGTCCTTTCATTCTATAGCGTATATTCAAATTTATTTAAGAATTTTGAGAAGAAGAAAACAAAATTTGTCTTGCAAAAATAATTACACCCATAAAATCGAAAAATTCATACAAGTAAATTGGAATATTGTTAAACGATATTTGGTTAATTTTTTGATCAAACCTTAATAAATTATATTTAACCGCTTTTGGAATGTTCAATTTATTTAAAAAACAGTTAACATTTTTATAATTAATTTTTTTTTTTGCAATTACACATATTTTATATTTTACAAAAAAATCAATTAAATTATCCAGAACAATTAAATTTTATATACAAAAATACCTGACATTTAAACGGCATGACAATTGACAGGGTGACAGTTTGTAAAAAAGTTTTGCTACAAATTCGTGTAGTGTCTGAAGGAATTAATTTGGAATTGCTAAACATGAATAAGAAAAAAATTTAAATCGCTTAATAAGATTTTGGGATATTTAAAAAAACTTTTAAAAATAGCTTTACATTGAACCAAAAAATTTTATATAATTGAAAAAATCTGGAAAACTCTTTGTCTGATTTTAAATTTTTCATAATCATAATTTTTAATTAAAAAAATTAAGATTTGGAACGAATTTTCTGCGAAAAGGTAAAATACTGTCACCCTACTATACATATAAAATGATTAAAGCGGATAAAAAAAATGTGTGTATTTAATAACAGCAAAATAAATAAATACAAATTAATAAAAGTAAACGGATTCATAACACAATTTAAACATAAAGTGATTAACACATTATCTGAGGCAAAAATAAAAAACGGGAATAAAAAAACAGACAAACAAAAAACATTACCAATTGACTTTTTACACGCTATTAAACAAAAACAAATTAAAGGGCTTCCTGTTAAGGCTTAATTTTAAATTAATTCAAATAAAACCATTTAATATGTGGGACAAAATTCTTGAACTGTGTTCACATTAATATGTAAGTGTTGTTCGATTTTTATCATTTCGCTACCAAATTTTGGATTATGGATATATTACTATTTTGTCTTTAGATTCTTGTTGAGGGCTCTCAGATTATTGGAAAATTTTATATATATATTTCCCTTTCTATATATTAAAAAATATTTTTGTTTTGGTTCTCGCTATGCATTGTAATTTAATTCACTAGAAATTTTTCACGTGTCTACTTTAGGAATCTCAAAACCAAACTGACATATTATGCCATATTCAAAAATGGCAGCACTTTCCAATGAGATGATAATTATTGCACCACCTTTTATATTACTGCCCAACAAACAATACGTTAAGTTAACGTACCGTTTTCGGTCCGTCATAAACGAAATCCGACTCCATTTACGTTCCGTTTTCTGGATCCGTATACGGACCAGAAAACGGATTTTAAGGGACATCCAAACTAATTCGAATCCGTTTAAAAACCTTCAATGACGGACCGTTTACGGACCGGATATATCGGATGAAAAACGGAGTTGTCAGTTAAAAGTCCGTCAATGACGAACCGTTTACGAACCGGATATATCGCATGAAAAACGGAGTTGTTTTTCAATCAAAAACGTATTTATGTAAATGCCTAAATTTTTTAATTTTGAATAACAAATTATAGTTTTTTTTAATTTATTTATATAGATATGTAATAAAATAACAAAACAAAACTTTTACATATTTAATTAAATAAAATATTTATCTCCAGGATAACTAGCATCTCTATCCATCACTGCGATTATGGCCCATTGAAAAAATAAAACAAAATTCTAATTTTGGTTTAATGAGTGGCGTTTACGCAAATTTGCACATTTTTTAACAAAATTTTTTATGAATTGGCAGACAATATTTTTATTTGCAAAATTGCATAAATTTACGCACATCACCGTAAAACTTCTTTTAAATTTCATAAATATTTACCTCAAATTAAATTTATTTTCGGTGTATCTGTTCTTCTAAACTTTAGCGCGCGACCCGTATAATGATCACAGACGTGTTTCAATTATTCTTTTTTAACACCAAAACGAATTCAAAAGCAACGGAAGTAAAACTAATAAAATTCGAGGAAGTCCGTATTTGACGATACAGAAACGGATGCACTAAAACGGAGTCAAAACATACTGTTTTCAAAAATTCAATTATAGCATCCGTTAATTTTCCGTTTACGTTCATGCTTTGACGGATACGTATTTACGGTCCGTTAGCGTGCAGTAGAACCGCATTCATGAATCCGTACGTGTCGGAGAGTCCGTAAAAATGTTTCTTGTGTGAGTTTCCAAACATATGTATATTTTAAGAAAATTTATATTTGCAGCAGAGCGTTTTTTGAGCGTATGATTGCTGTAGCGCAGCTTGTGTTAAAACCGGAAAGAACCTCCTCTTCAAAGATTTGGTACTGAACTTATCTTATATATTTCCCAGTTGGAAATATCAAAAAGCCTTCTTCATGACGGCGTATTGACATGTCACCGTTTATGCTAAATTTCTGATCTGCTAACTTTCTGATTACGCCATTCGTGATCGAATGAATTCGTTCGGAAATTGTTCTCTTTTTAATATATATGTATCTACTAAAATACTAATATTTAAAACACCCTTTTTGTATTTTTTGTTTTTTTTTTTAAATACTCGTACAATACAAAATGTATGTATGCATAGCTATAGACACTTTTTGTGTGAATGCGTTTGTGTATGTATGTGTGTTTATGAAGTTCTTATAATTTGTACTGAAAAATTTTGTATATATACAACCAAATTAAATAAAAAAACAAATTGAAATTTTTTGAAACAGACAGCAAATAAAATTTAAATTTGTAATAACTGTTACGGACAAAAATAAACCACAAACTTTCGTTTTGTGGGTAAATTTTTATTAAATTTCTAACAAATGAAAAAAATAAATGAAACTGAGAAAAATGGTAAATGATAATAAATTATTTCGAATAAATGTATAAAAAATATTACATAGATATTTCTTTAAAAAATAAATGTATGTTCCTTTATTTTAAATGGAAAGGAAAACTTTTTTATTAAACTACAAACAGTTAACTACATAATTTTCTGAGTGTATAGACATCTTCTGACAGGTTCATACAAATGTAAAAATTTCAGCAGAAGGTCAATGTGGTGAATAAATTAAGATACATCTTAAGTTTCTCACACAACTTAAATGTTTTAAAATTGCAAAAGAAAAATATTTTTCAAAAGAAAATTTTTATTCCTTTCTTCTTTTTAATTAAGTTCTTTCTATTGGACCGACTGTTTAGAAAATCTATAAATATTGCAACTCTATTGGCCACATTGTTAGCAATAAATTTGTTTACATAGAAAAGTAGAAGATTAATAGATTGTGTTTTAACATACTTTTAATGTTGGTGCATTAAAAAAAATAATTCCATTGTCACAAAAACAATCTGATTTATTTGATTTTAAGTATATTCTTTCAAAAATCAAATCACATGCATTTTTTAAACAAATGCACAAATTTTCTTTTATGAACTTTCGCTAAAGAAGTTATTTTTCACTTTTTTAAATTACATTTACAAACATTATAATGGTAAAACATTTAGTTTTTTTTTTTATACACAATTCTACGGTCAGTTTAGTTTAGTCATTGTACGAAAATCCCGGTCATGTGCAACCGTCCGGTTAGGAAACACGCGCCAACACTTTTTCATTTTTGTAAATTTAAACAAAAAATGTAGTAAAGCTGTAAAAGAGTTAATTCTGACAAACGATTTTGTAGCTAATCAAATGATCACTCGTATCAATAACAATTGACTGCAACAACAGACTTCGGTTGTCAGCAAATTGATTTTAGCTTCTGATAATAATGCTCAAATAACTGTTGCCTCAAAAGATTTTCTTTGTTATTGTCATAATCGAAATTTCGATTGGCTATAAAATTGGTTGTCACCACAAATACGTTTTTTTTATTGTGTTTAGCTAAAATTCACTTATTTAATTAAAAAAAATATAAATTTTCAATTGAATTGAAAATTTGTTTTAATGCGATATTAGATAATTTCAAAAAAGAATCTCTTCCTCAAAGTTCTGAAGCTCAATCACCCACCCATACATCAACAAACACAACTTTTCTACTTTGAACAAGTAACGTTTACAAATAGGGTTTAAAAGTTTTTACAACAACATAATAAGAACAAAAAAACCAACAAGTATTACTAAAAAAAAAGAAAAATTTAGTAAAGAAAACTATAAAAAAAAATGTTACAAAGAAACATTATTTAGTGGCAGTTTAGTAGCACCACTGCTATGGTTTTGCTTCGACTGATTTTCTGAGCTTTTATATTTTTTTAGTAAAAAATCATTCACGCCTAAACGCCTAAAGACTCTTTTTGGTCAGCCATACTTTTGGCCACAATTTGTTGGAATGCAAGTATATCTGCGTGTGTGTGTGTGTTAGTGTAATAGCAGTTATGTCTGTTTTCCAGCATGGTCAATGGTTTTGTTGTTGTGGTAGTACAAGCAGTGGTCAGAGAATTCGATTGTTAAATGTTTCTTTTGTATGATTTTACACAAGTCATATATGAGTCACTTTATACCAACTGCGCTTAGTTCTCTTAGACTGATATTTTAATATTTGATAAACCCTTTGTGAGTTTGAAATGTCGTAAAGACGCCTTCATAACGGCGTAGTGTCCACTCCTATGCAAAAAGCTATAAATACCTGCTGACATTTTCATTCAAATGTAAAAAATGCAGCAGGAGGTCAATGTGTTGAGTAAATAATAACATGTCTTTAGGAAGTCATCACTGAAATTTTCATCACGGGTCAGAAAGCTGTCATCACTACTTTAATATTTAAAAACCGGTTATAAAAAAACATTTTTTCCCCTAGTGCTACGAAAGTATCCTACATAATTTCCGTGCCACTGTTCTAACTCTTATCCTCTCTCTTTCTGGCTATTGGTTAGACTTGTAGTTATAGTTCGAATATAGTAAAAGAATTAAGTTTATTAAATTTCTGTAACGATCCCTACCCTCGCAAGCTTACCCCAGCACACGAGCAAAATAATGGGTATCCAAGTAAAAAAAGGTAATTTGGCATAATAAACAATCATATTCAATTTGATATTCTTTAATATCTGCTGTAATATCTAGTTGATCTTATTTGATCCGAAAAATGCTAGATCAATATTCAACAATATATTTGGGAATTTAGTGAAAACAAAGTTCATCCGAAATTGAAAGATCAAATCAGATAGAGCAAGATAATTGGGGATTAAGTAAGTTCTAAATTGATCCAAAAATTGGCTGTTCACCTTTTTTCCAGCTCCAGCGTTTTTGGCAGGACGTCAAGAGTGAGAATTTTTTGCTATTTTGTCCCTCCCCTTTGGATTTTAACTTTATAGGTCCAACAGTTTGTGCAGGCAGATAAAGCATATTTCAAATTTCCGGTTCCTAGCTATAGAGTTTGGGCAGGTTTGGGGGAGTTTTTCCCCATTTTCCTCTTCCTCGAAGGAGTTTCCAAGAACCTCATCTTAGCGTATGTCTACGACGAGGGAGAACCTAGTTAACTGTTTTTTTTATTTCTGAAATACAATTGACTATTTCTGAAACGCAATTGATAATTTCTGAAATACAATTGACTAATTCAGAAATAGAATTGACTATTTCTGAAATACAATCGACTATTTCTGAAAGACAATTGAAAATTTCTGAAATACAATTGGCAATTTCTGAAATACAGTTGACTAATTCAGAAATAGAATTGACTATTTCTGAAATACAATCGACTATTTCTGAAAGACAATTGAAATCTTCTGAAATACAATTGAATATTTTTGAAATACAATCGACTATTTCTGAAAGACAATTGAAAATTTCTGAAATACAATTGGCAATTTCTGAAATACAGTTGACTAATTCAGAAATAGAATTGACTATTTCTGAAATACAATCGACTATTTCTGAAAGACAATTGAAATCTTCTGAAATACAATTGAATATTTTTGAAATACAATTGACAATTTCTGAAATACAATTGACTATATCTGAAATACAATTGACTATTTCTGAAACACAATTGACTATTTCTAAAACGCAATTTACAATTTCTGAAATACAATTGACTACTCCTGAAATACAATTGACTATTTCTGAAACGCAATTGATAATTTCTAAAATACAATTGACTATTTCTGAAATACAATTGACTATTTCTGAAATACAATCGACAATTTCTGATAAACAATGAGCTATTCTGACATACAATTGAGTATTTCTTTAATGTAATTGACTATTTCTGAAATACAATTGACAATTTCTAAAATACAATTGACTATTTCTGAAATACAATTGACTAATTCTGAAAAGCAATTCACAATTTCTGAAATGTAATTGACTATTTCAGAAATACAATTGACTATTTCTGAAATACAATCGAATATTTCTGAAATACAATTTATAATTTCTGAAATACAATTAACTATTTCTAAAACACAATTAACAATTTCTGAAATACAATTCATTATTTCTGAAATACAATTGACCATTCTGAAATACAATTGACTATTTCTGAAATACAATTGACTATTCTGAAATAGAATTGATTTTTTCTGAAATACAATATACTATTCTTAAATACAATTGACAATTTCTGAAATACAATTGACTATTTCTGAAACATAATTGGAAAAGGGGTTGTTTTCGTGTATATTATATTATTGGATCTAATCTTATACAATTCGATCTGACTTTTTTCGGATAAATTTGGATATTACTTTATAATAGTTGCGTCCAAACACTAATACTTTGTGTTTGTAGTAAAGAGCTTTTTTTTCAGGGACGGAAAATTCAGTACGTTAGTACTTTTCCATCAACTTGAAAATAACTTTTCAAGCATACAACGATCAGTCTATGTTCGCTAAAAAAAATATATTTAATAAAGCGTGGGAACAGCTGTTTTTGTTTATTGAAAACAATGACGGCGATCCCGTATGTTTGGTTTGTGTGTATAATGCTAAACGCAATCACAAACATACCATTGAAAGGCATTATAATACATCCCAAAATATATTTTTGAATTAAAATTTAGATAGGCCAAATTAGTAGATGAACTGAAATTAAAGTTTCAAAAGAAAAATTTGCCAATCGACCAATTTCAATATGAAAGAATATCAAACAAAAGATTCCTTTTGTTGTTGCTCTATCGTTAGCAAAGCACAGCAAGCCATTTGAAGATGGCCTTTTTTTAAAGATCTTTCAAAAGAAGTATTAAAGTGTTTTGGCTTAAATAAATTATACAGGTTATAACATTTCGAAATTCAAAATTTCCATCCTTGTACTGTGCCCTCATATATGTAAAAGCTCTCGTCGAAGCTCGCTGTAGGTGAAAAAGCTCTTTTGTAAAAGCTTACACATTGTGCATATGAATTGGACGCAACTGCTTAATAAATATATTGTTGTTTCTAATTTAATCTGCCATTTTTCGGATCAATTCAGATCCATCTAAATCCTAAAATATATTTCTGGATCTAATTTGATCTGCCATTTTTCGGATGAAATAAGATATAAAGGAATATAAAATTGGAAATGATTAAATATTGTGCCAGATTATTTTTTTTTACTCGGACCCACTTACTTTTTGCCAATAAATTTCAAACCATATGTGGTTTATCAGAGCCATTCCATCTCGAACCGCACAGAAAACTATCATTTTCGGATTTGTCATCTCTGATTTTAATGAAATTCGCCACAAATATTATAAATGGGTAGTGTTTATTAAATCATTAACCTTTCGTCCCTTAACCCTTTCGTTTTTCGAAATATGACGTCATGAAAATTATATATATATATATATATATATATATGCATGAAGACATCTGTATATACAGCTAAAAAAGTCCCTGTAATATGCGCTGTATCCAGTAAAATATCTTCAGTGTAAACAGCAGAATAACGAAAAGTTTAAGGACAGTCCCCAAAGTAACAAAATGTCTTCATAGTAACTTGTGAAACGAAAACCCGTCCCCGCAACATATGGACACATATAAATACATATAAACTTTTTTACTCGCTTACCACGCAAAAACAAATTTTAATACAACAAAAACAATAATTTTTTTTTAATAAATGTGCCAAACCTGAAATTTCGGATTGCTAGATGACATCCTCCATCCATAGGTTTTCTATTCTTCTTTGTCTCGCTAAAATCGTTCTCTTTTTATTTGTAAATGAACCCGGTCAGTCATTGGAAATATTTAGATAAGTTAGTCTGGCTTGTAATGGGTGCAAGGCTTCTTATAGCATTTATATATTTGTTATTATATTGATTTCATGACAGCAAATTTCAAACCACATTGAACATATTTTCAGTATTTAAAAAAGCCTATCTATCTTCCCCACTGTTTAAAATAAAAGTTGAAAAAATTATTCCTTGAGTTATTTTACATTTATTCCGACATATTTTTTCTTAGAGGCAGGGCAGTTAGTATGGAAAGCCTCAAATCTAGATACTTTTGGCTGCATGTATATGTTCTTAAACAGCAGAATTTCAACAGCTGTTGCTTTGCTGACTTTGTTGTTATAGAGAGTGAGTATGTGTGTTTGTCTGTGTGTGTGTGTGTGAATAGAGGTAAAATTCTTTCTATGCCATACCCAAACTTTCCAAACCGGAATTCCTTTCACAAGATCCTAGCATTGCAATCTGTGCTCATAAACAAATACACTCATACAATTATAATGTAAACAATTTGTAGTTTAATCCATTGATTAATTAAAAAAATTAATTAATTTTTATTTACATTTATATTAAATTTTGTTCTTTTATTTGTATTTGCAGTTAAAAATTCACATTATAACAAAAATAACTTAAAATTCTTGTGTTTTAACTGAAAACTAATACACAAAGTCAGATTTTTAATGAAATTTTGTAAGGTCTGAGTTGTAATTTAACTGGTTTTAACCAACATAATAATTTGAGTGTGAAAGTCAACATTGTTTATATGAGATGAAAGAAAAAATATTTTCCGAATCTTATAAGCAAAAAAGAAATAAATGACGAAGAGTTTATTTTATTAATTTTGCAATGAAACTTAATTTTAGAAGCATAATTTCATAAAAAATATTTTTTTTTTGAAAATTTTTAAAAATGTTATATATTAACCCCCATATGCATAGACAATTAGTTGATCCTTATAACAGTCTTACAGGGTGGCGCAAAAATAACCTTCCGATGTTTTTTTGGCTGTAATTTAAAAAAAAAATGAAAAACTTTGATTCTTCTTGTGGATTATTTTTATTTGGTCTTTTAATTTTTTTTACATCAAGTAGAGAATATGATGTCATGTAAATGGCCGCCGCAAAAGTTGATTGTGATTGGAGCCCTTTTTATGGCATTTTCCATCACTTTGGCCAAAACTTCCGGCGATAGGTCCTCACATTCTTGACGGATATTGTCTTTAAGAGCTGCAAGAGTCTGAGGCTTGTTGACATAAACCTCCGACTTCAAAAAGCCACACAAAAAGAAGTCTGGAGCGGTCAAATCAGGCGATCTTGCTGGCCAGTGCAAATCGCCAAAACGGGAGACTAGGCGCCCGGGAAATGCATCCTTCAGCATATCGGTTGTGGCACGTGCAGTGTGTGGCGTTTTCCAATCCCAATTCATCAAGTTGCGGCAAAATGAACTCGTTGATCACTGCTCTGTGGCGCTCACCATTCACAGTAACCGTTTGGCCCGCGACGTCTTCGAAGAAAAAAGGTCCGATGACTCCTCCAGCGAAAACAGCACACCATACAGTGACTTTGAGCGGGTGTAATGGCTCTTCGTGGGTTACACGTGGATTTTCAGTGCCCCAGAAGCGTAAATTTTGCTTATTTACGTACCCGCTAAGATGGAAATGGGCCTCATCACTCATGATTATTTTTGATGAAAAATCATCTTGATTATTGCTCAAATAAATAGTCACCAATATTCCGCGTTCTGGAGCAGTGTAGCGTAACATTGTTTATTAACGTGTATTTCGCATGTGTTTACTACACAAATGTCAAAACAGAACTGACATTAGGGGCCAATCGCAAAATTTATAGCATTTTCTGATAGGAGGATTACTTTTGCGCCACCTTGTATAAGGAAAATTTGTTGTTGTTTTACATTTTAAATTGATTTATAGGTGTGCTATAAATGTAAAAGTGTATGTAAAAGTTTTTTTTATCTAACAAAGAAAATACCACAATGGATTTCCTCCGATCTTAAGGAAAGTTGGATATGTAATAGAGGAAAAGAAAAGATACAACTATATTTTGCGACCCAGTGTACACATCATCAAAAATATAAACAATGGCCTTGTTTCTGTATTTCTCCCATCGATAAAGTTTTCGCAAAATACATGTAAAATGCAACCTTGTTCTGCTTTCTATAGGGTGATTCACAGGCAATTAAATATATATTAATCTAAAGAAGATAATATGCCTTTTAATTATGTTACTTTATTTTCTAATAAGAAATTTTACAAAATTAAATATGTCCACAGCTTTAGAAATTAAAAGCTTTGACAAATTTCCAGTAAAAATGCAAACAACTTTATCATTAATCAAGTCACCCTGTATAAAGTAGGGTGACCATGAATTTTTCGATGCGAAAAATTTTCGCATCAGATACAGAAACGAGGTGCATGTTACCTAAGTGAAAAAGACCCTTCGAAAAAGTTAGTACATAGATATTTCAAAATAGAATTGCCTATTTTTTTTAACCAGCTTTTACTTTGCTCATACGAAACTACATTTGCCTTTATCCAATAAACATGCAACATGCCTTTTAACATGTTTTTCTATACTCGTAATACGTAAAAAGCTTTATATGTGTATGATGCATTTCAGTATTATTGTTTGTAGTAAGACGAGATGTTTAAGTAACACATGTTTGTGGAAATTTTATTATATTTTCCTTTTATTCAAGTGCATTTTTTAAATTCTCATATAAATACATGCATTGAAAAAGGCATTATAGGCATTATAAAGTTTTACGTTGAAAAAGTTTATTAATTTTATTTAATACTTTGTGCCACTTCTTTAATCACCTCTTCTTTGTTTTTATATTTTTACGTAGTAAAACTCTGATGAGGTTAAGAAGTTTTGATTCCAATTGAAATATCAGTTTTATTTGTTTGTTTGCCTTTGTTTCCCAAACAAATAATCTATAAGATTTCAAGGTGATTTTGTATTTACCTGCTGTGATATTTTGATTATTATTTATTTGAAATATAAAAATCTGTTTTTGCTTTCTCATAACGTGAGTAGAATTTTGATATTGAAAATAAAATAAGTTAATTATGTACTAAGAAAATATGTATGAATATTTTTTGAAATTGCCTCATCCAGTGATTGTGTACTCAGCCAGACACAGTTGATACAAAAACTAATACATACATGTATTTATTTAACAAAAAAAGATTCCAATTTTTTGGTACACAGACAAAAATTTTATATTTTATTGATTGACATTCAAATACTAAGCTTATGAAATTTTGCAGCAGGAATTAATCACTACAAATAATTTCGCCTGTTATTTAATATAAATTGCTTTTAATTTGTAACTACCCAGTAAGAAAAGTACAAATAGAAGAACGATGAGAAGCCAACAGAAGGGGAAGGTCATGTTAATGTTTCTTTTTTTTTTTCAAATGTATAGAAAAATTATAAGTTTTGCAAACAGACAAAATTATTAAAAACTAATCAAATTGAAAACATTTTCTGGTCAGTTACGACCTTCACCAACATTCTTCGTTTCTTATAATTGTAATTATCCATTATATACCTCTCAACTTGAATGGAAACATGAGAAATAATACATTTTGATTTATTGAGCTAACATTAAATTTATTTACAAACTCTGTATATTTTCTTCATTTCTATATGTTAAAAACTGGATCCTAAAAGCAACTTTCGCTAATATTGTACCAAAATCATTTTAAAATAAATCATTATTAAGGGAAACCTCATTTATTAATAGATTTTAAAATGTCCAAACTCAGTTTTAAAAATTCAAGGATCACTAAAATTTTACTGTTTTACTAACCAGAAAAGTACCCCAATTTTAACACTCCAATTTCGATAACATTTGGATATGTGATGGAAAAAGGAACCTCACCTTAGGTCTTCGGACCGGTTCTTCAATATGAAAGAGGTGGATTACTTTAATGTGGGCTTGTAAAAGGTGGGGATGAAAGAGAAAAAACATCAACCCTACAAAAATGTACTTTGTACTTATTTAGTGATATGCCTTCGGGTAATCGGTCACAGTATAGGTCCTTTAAGGTCAATCATTCCCTGTAGGGCTATAGGACAACTAAAAATTAAGAAACAAAATGTAAATTGAAATGAAAAATTGTATTTAAATTAAGAAAACATTATTAAACTATTTTTGGCACAAATGAAATAATAAAAATTTTTAATGTATAAAAGAAACTTAAAAAATTTTAAAAATCCTTGTAAATTGCTAAAGAGCAAGAAGTGGAAAATTGCACCCCCAAACGAACTGTTCCGCAATTTAATATAGGCTGTATTTTTTTAACAAACTTATATCTGTTAACACATAAAATACTGAGAGTGCACAAAAATGTATTTTACGCTCTATCTGAGGTGGTTTGGTTGCTTTAAAAGTGGTGACTATGAAAGGCCGGGCAACCCAACACGTTTGAGGACGAAGGCTTTGAATTATTGCTCTATGTCGCTGAATGTCAAAGGCTTTAGTAGTTATGAGAATTACTGAGAGTGGATGAGTCTACAGTCAGCAAACGCCTAAAAGCCATGGGATTGATTCAAAAGTAAGGAAACTGGGTGTCATACGCGTTGAAACCGCGCGACGTCGAAAGGCGATTTTTCACATGTGTACAGCTATTCGAACGCCAAAAAAAAGAGGAAGGGTTTTATACGTCGCATTGTGGTAAAAAGTGGATCCATTACGACAACATCAAGCGCAAAATGTCATGGGTTTTACTCGAACTGACATCAACTTTCTTCGCCATGATTTTAAGACCGGTAAAGATCTAGTTGGAAAAGCTGAAATGAAAAGTCCTACTTTACCCACCGTATTCTCCAAACGTCCCTCCTTTCGACTACTACTTGTTCCGGTCGATGACACATGGTTTGTCACAGCAGAAGTTCTCTTCATATGAACAATGCAAAAAATGGGTCGATGATTGGATTGCCTCAAAAGACGAGTCGGCCTTCCGAGCTGGTATCTGAAAATTGCCAGAAAGATGGAGAAAAGACGTGGTCAGCGATATACAAAACTTTGAATAATATATTTGCACATTAAATTCGTAAACTTCAAAAAAAAAACTCTCATTATTAAATCAAGCTCTCAATAAATATTAGTGGTTTTATACGAATTGCAGTCAATCTTTTCTTTAGGTGCAGCAGATAGAATTTTTTTATTCTAATCTGTAATTAGTGATTTCACAAATACAATAACAAATGTTATTAAATAGATTAAATCAAATAAAAAACACCAACAAAGTTGTATTTTTAAATAAATTACCATAAATTTAAACAATTATAAAGATTCCGGAAGTTTGTTAAAAAAAAGTCGAGGGATTCGGGGCTTATTTTTATTAAATAATCCCTGGATCCACAATATCTACCTGTGCTACAAATTGCTTCAACCAAAGTGTTGTTTTTTTTAATTTTAATTGAATCAGCGTACAAATACAAATTAGATTGCTTTTTAGGAATTTTGAAACGATTTCATAATAAAAATTTGAACTTATTTAAGACCTTCGACAGACACAACTGATATCGATCCCGCAACCTTCTGGTTGCCCACGTCTGCTACATAACAAAAACATTTCTAAACAAGTAAGAGCGGCTAAATTCGGCTATGCCGAATCTTATATACCCTTCACCATGGTTGGGAAAAAAGTGAAGCTTATATATGGACATATATGGAATAGACAGATTTATATACGGACATCTTTAGGAGGAAATTTACCATTTAGTTTGGTGATAACACTTAGACTCGGGAAGATTTATGGTTCCCGAAAATAAGTATTTAAAAAATGTATGTTTTGGTCATAACTATTTTCAGCAAATATGTTCTATTAAAGATTTTCGATCTTTGGATATATAAGACGTATCCATAGGTCACATTAAAGCTCAAAATTTTAGTTTTTAGCCCATTTATGGAGTATTTAATTACGGTCTTACTGCTCTTAAGTTATAAATTAATCTGTTTTGTGTCACGCCCAATTCACAGATCCCGCCCACATTTGGTTAGATGATGTGTATTGACAACCAAGATGCTTACACCTTATTTGGAAACTTTTCCTCTTTCCGTTCCAAAAAAAAGTCTTAAGAATATCAAAAAAAAAAGTGTTAAAAAAATATTAAAATAAAAAATTGTACAAAAAAAGTTGATTAGACGGGGCTCGATCGCGCGACTTAAAGAAAAAAGGTATTTGTAACATAGCGCTTAGACCACTGAGCCATTGAAGGACATAAGCAAACGTCGTTAATAGAAGTAAATAAAGAGTTTTCGTTTAAAACAGATTTGTTTGGGTTTTATTTAAATGACAAGCCTTTGAATGGATTTTTTGTTTGTCTATAAAGAAGAAGATGTGAAAGACAAAAAGTTCAACAAATAAAATAAAAACAACAACAATCACGATCATAATGCCAATCAGTGTTGTCATATTTTTTTTCAAAAATCTATTTAGTTCTAAAAAAAAAGATTTTTTCGACCAAAAAAATATTTTTTTACAAATCGTTAAAAGAAATCACTAGAACTGCATGTGTTATATTTCTACAAGAACGTTTGATTTAGCTGGCAAATTTGCATTTAGGATTTTCTTTTGCTTTTTTATTAAAAACTATTTTTAATTTCTTTACCTTAATTTTAAAAATTTGAAGGAAAATAGTTTATAATTTTTTTTTTTTATAAATTATTTTAAGTTATAACCTAAAATAGTTGCACTCAAAGGGAAATTATGCATAAATTTTCTTAATATATGAGAAATAAAATGGTTTTAAAATCCTTTTATAAATTCTTTTAAATCGGAGCAAAAAATAGAAATAAAACCGTTGGTATTTTGTTTGTATCTGAGGGTTTTTATAAAAATTTTGATGTTTTTAGCCTATTTATGGATTATTTAATTATTAATTTAAAATTTTATTTAAATTATTTATTTAATGTTAAAAAAACAAAAAAAAGTTTTAAGAAAATATAAAAAAATTGTACAAAAAAAAAAAGTTGAATAGACGGGTGTGGAATCGAAGCCGCGCCTAAGAGAAAAAAAATATTTGTTACATAGCGTTTAGACAACTGAGCTATTAAAGCTCATGTAAAATTATCGTTAATAGAGGTATATAAAAAGTTTTCGTTCATTAGAGATTTGTTTGGTTTTTATTTAAATGGCAAATCTTTGTATGTGTTTGTTGTTTGTGTATAAAAGGTGAAAAGGTGAAAGAAAAGAATTTCAACAAATAGATGTGTTTATTATGCGTAAAATTCTACATACATCTCAAACAAAGGGATTTTAAGGAAAAAATTAGAGGTAGTCGTGGTTTTTTGCTAATATCTCAGCCATTTATTAACCGATCTGGCTGATTTTCAATAGCAAACAGAAATGGATCACATTTAACAGAAATATATAACAATCAAGTCCTCATCATGTCTGATGTCTTTGGAAAACCCATTTCAACACACAGACGGACAGACGGACATCGTTAAATCAACTTCGCTCTTCATAAGGACCCAGAATATATATACTTTTTATGGTCTAAGATCAATATTGTAGAAATTACAAACGGAATGACAAACTTATATATACCCTTCCACCTGTAGTGAAGGGTATAAAAAGCTCTTTACGTACAAATAACTACGACTACGCTACAAAATATTTATCTCTTTTAGCCAAAAATTCTTTAACTGTAAGCACGTGTTTCTTTTACATTATTCAAAAACAAACAATAAGAAACTATGTATTTGATAGTTTATTATTAACTGTTGCTGTAGGGGTTAAAAGTTCATCTAGTTATACATTTTATAGCTTCTGCAGCACACAAATACAATAACAAGGGTTTCGTTCAGTAATAATAATGACTGGATTAGCCAGACGTAAGCATAGCGCTCTATAATAGATTCAATGAGTAAATAATAGATTTTATTATATGTTAAATTTGCACTAAAAAGAATTGTAAACAATATATGAGATATTATTTAGCTTACATTTAAGTTAAAGTGCGGCTAATCCAGGCTTAAGACAAGCTAAGTAGTTGTACAACTGCTACTTTGAATTAAAAAAAAACTAGCAAAATGAAGCAAAAATAAACTTGAACTTTAATACAAATAGAAATATACTTAATATTTATTTTATTTGCGAATTTAATTAATAATTTTTTTGAGATGAAGTTTTTCTGGTAAATAAAACGTGTCTGGAATACAATACAAATTTTCAAAGTAATAAGAATTTCTAAAAAGAAAAACAATTTATCTTCTTTAATAATAACATTGTTGGTTCATAATTTCAAGTAATGTTTCACGATTAACAACTAAATTTTGAGGTGCTGAACGATTGTATATAATAAATGATTTAAGAACAGCAGGAACTGCACCGAGAGAAAATTGTTCATTATTTTCTCTTATACGCCAATTATTACCAATAGATGGTCCTGGTTCTGGTATTTCTAGACTCATAGACTTTTGTTTTGCTATTATATATTCGGATTGATTAAATTGTTTACGTTTCTTAAGAAATTCAAATCTCCGATTTTCATTATCATCACTAGCATATTGCTCTGCCAAAGAAGGGGCTGGTGATTGTGTTTCGTATTCCATATCAAATGATTCATAAGGTTGACTAATCGCGCTATTAGCACGCTTTAAAACGTCGAGCAAACGTTTGCGTAATTCATTAGCTTCGAGTGGATCCGTATGCCTTGGATAGGGAGTTTTTGATTCTGGTATCGACATTAAACCATAATCCTTTTCTATGGGATGATGTGTCAAACGTAGATTATCTTCATCGAAACGTATTCTTTTCTCAGCAGGACTTTGAGGTTGAGAGAATTTTGTTAATTGTTTAGATATCATTTTTAGAGGTTTTTGAGACATTTTTCAAGAATATTTTTTTAAATAATAATTCAATATAAAGAATAAATTGACAAAAACAAATTAACTCAAAAATTCTTTAGATTTATATATCAGTTATTGACGGCCCAGAACAACAACGTGCCGTATTTTTTCATACAAATTGACTATTAAAACTTGTCGAGCGTTGCAGTTGTTAAATAGAATCTATATTATTTTAAAAATGTTTTTTTCTTATTATCTTGTTTTTTGTTTCTTTAAATTTGGAAAAATCGCTAAAAATTTTTAAACTCGCAAAATTGGAAAAAATTACGTAAATTTAAAAAAAAATCAAAATTTTAAAATTGTAACAAATCAAAAAACATAATTCGCTAAAACGCCCAAATTGAAAAAATTTTAAAATTAAAAAAACGCTATAATAAAAAAACGCTTTAATGAAAAATCGCCAAAATTTAAAAAAACAAGTAAGAGCGGCTAAATTCGGCTATGCCGAATCTTATATACCCTTCACCATGGTTGGGAAAAAATTGAAGTTTATATATGGATATATATGGAATGGACAGATTTATATACGGACGCCTTTAAGAGGAAATTAACCATTTAGTTTGGTGATAAAACTTGGACTCGGGAAGATTTATGGTTCCAGAAAATATGTATTTAAAAAAATTTATGTTTTGGGCATAACTTTTTTGTATATGAACCGATATTTCCGAGTTTTTCAGCAAATATGTTATACTAAAGATTTTTGATCTTTTGCTATATAAGACGTATCCATAGGTCATATTACAGCTCTAAAATAGTGTTTGTTGTTTGTGTATAAAAGGTGAAGAGGTGAAAGAAAAGAATTTCAACAAATCGGTAAAAGAAATCACTAGAACTGCATGTGTTTTATTTCTGGCAAATTTGCAATTAGGATTTTATTTCGCTTTTTTATTAAAAAATATTTTTAATTTCTTTAGCTTAATTTTAAAAATTTGAAGGAAAATAGTTCATAAATTTTTGTTTTTAATAATTATTATAAGTTATGACTTAAAATAGTTGCACTCATAGGGAAATTATGTATAAAATTTTCTTAATATATGAGAAATAAAATGGTTTAAGAATCTTTTTATAAATTTTTTTAAATATAAAATTTTATATAAATATCTTTATATATATAATTCTCCTGTACGTGTGTTAGTGACTGAACTCCTCCTTAACGGCTGGGCCGATTTCGATGAAATTTGTTGTGTCTGTTTTATTTGATCCCTGAATGGTTTAGATTCACAATTGACCTATATGGGTACAATGGGCGTGGCACCTCCCATACGAAGTAAAAATGTATTTTTGTATATCTGGAGTACTGTTACAGTGGGAGTCTTCAAACTTTGTGTGAGCTTTTTTTATAATAATACTCATAATCTCCCAAAAAAATGAGTGCCATCCAAGCAATGGGCGTGGCACCTCCCATACGAAGAAAACATTCATTATTGCATATCTGGGGTACTATTAAAGTGGGAGTCTTCAAACTTTGTGTGAGCTTCTTTGATAATAATATTCATAATCTTCCAAAAAATATGGGGGATCCAAGCAATGGGCGTGGCACCTCCCATACGAAGTACAAATTTATTATTGCATATCTGGGGTACTATTATTGTGAGAATATTCAAACTTTGTGCGAGCTACCTAGATAATAATGTAATCCTATTCCTAGGCAGAACAACGTTTGCCGGGTCAGCTAGTATAAATATAAAATTTTATATAAATTAATTGCTAAATGTTAAAAACAAAAAAAAAGTCTTAAGAAAATAATAAAAAAAATGTACAAAAAAAAAATGAATTGAACGGGATTCGAACCCGCGGCCTTAGAGAAAAAAAAGTATTTGTGACATAGCGTCTAGACAACTGAGCTATTGAAGCTCACACAAATCATCGTCAATAGAATAACATATATAAAAGTCTTCGTTCATTAGAGATTTGTTTAGTTTTTATTTAAATGACAAATCTTTGTATGTGTGTTGTTTGTGTATAAAAGGTGGGGATGAAAGAAAAGAATTTTAACACATGGATGTGTTTGTTATGCGTAAAATTCTACATACATATTAAACAAAGGGATTTTACGGAAAAAATTAAAGGTAGTCCTGGTTTTTTGCTAATATCTCAGCCATTTATTAACCGACCTGTCTGATTTTTAATAGCAAACAGAAATGGATCACATGTAACAGAATTGAAAAACAATTAAGTCCTCATCATGTCTGGGTTCTTCGGAAAACCCATTTCAACACACAGACGGACAGACGGACATCGTTAAATCAACTTCGCTCTTCATAAGGACCCAGAATATATATACTTTATAGGGTCTAAGATCAATATTGTAGAAATTACAAACGGAATGACAAAATTATATATACCCTTCAACCTGTGGTGAAGGGTATAAAAATGTTTAATTAAATCACTTAGACACAATTTTAATTGTCCATATCTCGAAAACCTGTTTTCACTTTTGTCGCTTTTTTTTTACTTTAGGCGATTTATTATTACAAATTAATGTTTATTAACTGTGAAAACAATAACTACTTTTTGTTGTTTTTTTTCTTGTAAAGGGTGGTTAAATTTTAAGGGCCGATGTTGAGTGTGAACCACACCTAAACGTCAAGTTTTTTTCTGCATTTGATTTGACATTCCTCAATTTCAGACTAACTCAATTTGAACCATGGAAAGATACACAATCGAGCAACAATCGAGGATATGACCCTGGACGATATGTGGTTTCAACCGCCTCACATCTAACAAAACAATGGCTCTTTTGCGCGACAAATTCAATAGCCGTGTTATCTCACGTGGTGGTAATGTCATTTGGCCGCCAAGATCATGTTATTTGACACCGTTGGACTTCTTTCTTTGGGGTTATTTGAAAGCAAAGGTGTACGGCGATAAGCCAGCAACAATTCAAGAGCTAAAGGATGAGATAATTTGGCACATTAACAATTATGCCTCAGCGTCATCGAAAATTTAGAGCATCGGATGAAGGCGTGCCGCCGATATTTTGTTCCATACATAATTGAACCATACCATATTATCATAATAAAAACAAATGACAATAATTTTCTAAATAATTTGTGTTTTATTCAAAATCAACATCGGCCCTTATTTAAAATCAACATCGAATGAACAGTAAATCCCAAATATTGTAAATCGATTGAGTAAAAATTGATTCAATTCAAAACGAATGATTGCTTGAATTCCGAAATAGTAAATCGTATAATTTTTTAATGATTGAATTCAATGATTTGTAAAATCGAATGATATAAAGGATTAAATTCCTTAAATATGAATTCGATTGAATAAATTCCAATCAGGGACTGAAACCCTGAAAAAATAGCTTCAGGTTCGTGTTCAGGTTAATCCAAATAAAAAATTTAGTTTCAGTTCGGTTCTGGGTTCGGGTTCAACAATTAAAAAAAATGTACAAATATTTTATCAATAGGAAGTTTAAGTATTTTTCAAAGAACTTTTCGTATAATTTTATAATTAATATATTCTTTAAGTTTTCTTCTTTTAAATTAGATCTTTGTAGCGACAAAATTAATTTTAACGCTGAAAATGCGCTCTCATTTGAAGAATTTGATTTAGAAAATCGTTCCTTCTTTTTTAAAACTTGTTCGAGCATATTCTGAAGAACAAGATATTTATTCTTCTCTTCTCCATTTGGAAATTTTTGAAAATTTTAATTGCTTTTAAAATATGTTTTTTAGCATTTTCAACATCTTCGGGACTAAGCATTAACTTAAATCCGTTATCTAGATATAATGCTGAAATCAAAAGAGGATTAGTAATAAAGTGGTTTTCTCTTTTTATAATATTTTAATATAATTCTTGTGAAAATGTTTTTGTTTAGTCATCTTCTTTTAGCTTTAATTTAAAACTAAGCCATATTCTATAAAAATCGCCTAAAGTCATATGTTCTTGTTGTAGTTTCAGCGTTAATTTTTTAACAGGTTCAAAAACTTCTACGAATTCATTACAAATATTCCAAATATTATCATTGATCAAGTATTTGCCTAAAATGACTAGATATAGTGTCGAGCACTGCAAGCTTGAATGCAAGAAATGTAATATTTTTTATGATTTTTCTATCAAACATTTCTCACGCCATGAACAGCAAGAATATTTTTTTATATTTTTGAACCCGAAGCTGGTTAAATTTCAGGGTTCAGCGAGTTCGGGTTCAGAGTTTTTATAAACCGATTGGGTTCGGGTTCGGTTTCAGTCCCTGATTCAAATAAATAAATTCTCACGAAAAACAAACACATTAGATTAAAGAGTAAATATAATTCGATGCTTAGGGAATTTATTCAATTGTATTCTATATCTTTGAAGGTCTGGAACATCGGTATACAAAAAAGTGTATTTTTATTATACCCTGACCGATGGTAATTTAATACCTACAAAATAGAATTAGCATACGCTACGTATACGTGATATTAAATTAAAATGCATAATCATCATACGCCAAGTTGGACACTTGATATAAAGGTAAACGCCCAGCAAAAAATAAACATGATTTAAGCGCTATGTTTCCTTTCCCTTCCAGAAATGCAAGATGCCTGAGTGTGTGTTGTTGTATTTTAGTTGTAATATATTGCTTCTAAGACATTGCGAGCAAAAATATGTCATACAGCCGCAATAATGCAATGTTCTGCCCTAGTTTATTGCTCCGAAAATCGTAATATTTTTAGATGTATATAAAATTGATTTACAGATCAAGGATTAAAGGTGGAAACATTGAATTTTAAAAAATTAATTATCAAAACCATAAACATTTATTTATGAGGATTTAATTTTATTTGGAATAACCTAAAATTTATTGATAGAGCAAACATGTTGTATTGGGAATTAAAAAAGGGGAGAAGAAACTAAAAATCATTCCTGTTATTCAATTATTGGTATTTGCAATAATCTTTAAAAATAAAATTCGTTTAGTATTTGTGTGCGGTGAAAGCGTTAATTTAGTGAATATATTAGAAAATTGGTTCAATATATCAAATTCATTAAAAACTTGTCGATATTCAAAAGTGATAACTACAAATACGGTTATTCAGATCAAATATATCATTTAATAAGGGTTTTAGTAGAAGCAACCGAATTGTGGATTGTTTTGATAATATACTCCACTTATGATTGGTATTGATAAACAAATTATATACTAATATTTGTTTTCCTTACAAATTGTTTAAATTCAAAATTAGTCATCAAAATGTTATCCGAATTTCCAAATTCAAATCGCGGAAAAGGCAAACATTAAAGAATAATTTTTTAATTAAAATATAATATTCAAAAGTTTTAATGACAAATATATCAAAGAAAATTCAAATAAGTTGTGATGCAGTAAGCAAGAGTGTGAACTATGAATCTGATTGCCCAGGTTTGATACCGGGAGTATCTAAAAATAGATTTTTTTTAAATAAAATTTTGTGAAACGTAATAATATTTCTGTGGAATATAAATATTAAATTGTACAACTGAATATTGACTTTCA